>WAAF01016428.1:209848-294834 GCA_013400475.1 Tricholaema leucomelas
GGGGGGCGGGGGACACCCAAACCATCACAGTTAGCTTCCCTTTTTTTACCATATGTATACTTATCTTTAAACTGCATTACAGTAAAACTCCTAAGTTTTACTTGTGTGTTGCCTCTCTCTCAGTGGTATCTTGCTTCTGGCATAAAAAGAGCCGGTCCTGTGGGCCCCTTAGTGCTCATCAGCCACCTGATGTTAAACACATGTTTACAGAAGATGTTCAGCCTTACAGAAGTGGAGGGGATGTCAGCAAGGAATGTATTCAGTCAACAGTAGTGTTTGAGTGGGAATTGTCTGTGTTGTGGATCTGGATCCTGCCTCAAAGGTTGTTCCCAAAAGAGGCTCTGGCTGGCTTTGAAAAAGGGCATGGGTTTTCTGATCAGTAATAGCAATCACTGATGTAAGGTTAACTAACTCTTGCTCCTGGCAGTGAAGCTCTATGCAGAGAAGTACTTCCTGTCGTACTGGGAAGCATGTTTTATTCCTTTTCTGTACCCCTTTCTTTCAGTGAGGCGGTAAGGAAGCCTTCTGTAGGTTGCCTCAGCTTCAGACAGGGATTTGGGTTGTGTCAAATGTCTTTGTGGTAAAGGTGCAGCTTTCAGTTAAACTTGAGAGTTTATTCGTAAGAATGCATTGTTCCTTGTTTTCATGGTTCTTCCTTTTACCTTAATGCTAATAAACTCTCTCTTTCTGTTTGTAGTGGCAGCATGGAACCTGCTTTTCACAGAGGAGACCTGCTGTTCTTAACAAATTTCCATGATGACCCAATCAGAGCTGGTGAAATAGTCGTTTTTAAAGTTGAAGGCAGAGACATTCCAATAGTTCACAGAGTAATCAAAATCCATGAAAAGTAATGCAGCTTGGCACTTCCCTTCTTTCTGTGCAGAGTTCCCTTTCAGTTACAGTTTAATTGGGTAGTGTTTTATGAAAGAGGCAGCCCAGGATATGCTGTAAGATAAACTCATCTCTAGAGCATCATCTGCTCTTGTCCTCAGTTCTGTGGCACTCTTCTTGAGCGACTCCTGCCCTTCAGCAGAGTTACTCAGGTTCACAGCAGGTAAACTGTGGCCAAGGAGGAGTCCAGTAACACAAGCGGCACCTGTAGTGTCTGCCAGCAGCAGCAGTAGGTGTGGGAGCAGAGTATGCTGCTGTACTGAGTGGTGGAGCTGGGATTTTGGCTGCTTCTGAAAGCATTTCTCTGAGAACAAGTGAGGATTCAGATCAGAGCTGTAGACAAAGTCTGACAGGGGTGAGACCTCCGCTAGCTGAAGTTTCCCAGAAGAGGTGTTTGACTCGGAATGGAAGAAGAGATCCTTACTCTCTTTGTGTCTGTTAGTTGCAATGCCGGCAACAGTTTGTGCTGCAGAGCAGCAGCTCAGTGGCATGGGTTGCCCTTCCTTGCATCATCTGCCTGCTACGATCAGCAGCTCTTTCCCAAACCAGAGAGGCAGCTCTCTTCCTAATTCTGCGCAGCAAAAAGCTGATCTGGAGGTGGCAACCACCGACACATTTGCTGCTCCCCTTTCTTTCCTAAGGGAAGATTTCAGGGTCTGCTTCACCTGAAATTTGTGGTTTAAATTCTGGTAAATTCATTCTCCGATGTGTGGTGCTTTAACAGGCTCTTTATTGCACAACTTTTGGGGGGGTGAAAAGCAGCCAAACAACCCCACCCACAAGCAACAGTCCCACCTCCTTATTAGCATTTCAGAGTTAAATTTCTGCCCTGGTGAAAATGCAGAAGGCTGGGCAGTATCCCCTTCGTGTCTGTTGTGTCCCTGCTGACGTCGGACGCCAATCTAGGAGTGTTTTACAAACATTTGTTGTTAAAACCTGTCAGTGAAGTCTGTCATGTCAGTGATTTAATGACGTTTGGTCAGTAGGCAAGACAAGCCTGGAAGTGAATGTTATCTAATCTCACAGCACTTTTCATCTTCGTTATGCTTTGTAGATGTTAACTGAGTTTCTTTTAATTAAGTGGCATTTTGTTTTTCACCTCCATGCCTTCTAGGGAAAACGGGAACATCAAATTTCTGACCAAAGGTGATAATAATGAAGTTGATGATAGAGGCTTGTACAAAGAAGGTCAGAACTGGTTAGAGAAGAAAGATGTTGTTGGAAGAGCAAGGGGGTAAGTAAAGTAGAACGGCTGTGTTCTTTGTGATTGAGAGAACGTAAATCAGTTCTCTGGGTACAAACTAGATCTGATACGGCTTCGGAAAGGTCTCTTACATAAAATGCTAATTGACAAACTGCTTTACATGGCAGAGTTTTTCTGTAGTCACCTCACTGACAGGGAGACTGGAAATTAACTTTTGTTTTAAAGACACACAAATAATTCGCCAGTAAATGCAAAATTAACCAACTTATCTTCTCATTGCTAGAAATTACTAGGGAATTGTTTCTGCTTTCCATGGGAAATGTATTCAATGCTGGAGCTTTTGGCTTTGTCTCCTTCCCCAGCTGAGATAAAGCCTCTTAAGGTTTTTCTTAAATGATTTCATTAATTTTTTATCTAAGGGGAAAAAAAATCCCATTCAGATATGCATTAGTGACAGATGTAAATGGTTGTTTTACACTAAAATACTCGAGGCTGAGTCACTCTGAAACATTTCACTGCTATCTTTGGGGGTTAATTTTACCTTCATCTTTGTCAATTACAGGTTTTTGCCTTATGTTGGCATGGTAACTATAATAATGAATGACTACCCCAAATTTAAGGTATGTACACAGAGTGGTTGAATTTAAACTGTAGCAAGTAAAGATCGTTAGTCTTGCATGTAAGAGTACATGTTAATGAACAGGTTTCTGTAGTTGGGTACCTAATGTAAACTAAGCTGTTTTCTTGCCTGTTGTAGCCTGTTTGTTGTCCAGCAGGAGTTAGTGTTTGCCATCTCTTGAAAACAGGTAACTTAGAGGAATTTCACAAGTCAAGTGTGTGCAGTTGTGGTTCCTATTTATGGTGAAGCTAAATACATTTACAATAGTCCTGGAATTCTGCAGGAACATGACTCTTAACTGTACTTGTCTGGAAGCTGTAGTGCTGGTGAGGGCACACTTTGAAGAACAGTTTCAGCAGGAGGAGCAGTTACAGTTGCTCTGTGTTCTCTTCCCTTCTGCAGTATGCTCTGCTGGCAGTCATGGGAGCGTACGTACTGCTGAAGCGGGAGTCCTAAAGCCAGCCACTTGGCCAGCAGCAAGGGACACACTTAAACCTGATACATGTCAGATGTTCTTGTTTCTGAGCACAGCTACAAACTGTGCAAGCTTTCCACCTGTCTAAATTGTACAAGTACCAAATAAAGCTTTTGGCTGTTGATTAACCATGTCATGGCATATTTGCGTGAGATGCTGCTTTTAGCTTGCCTTTTGCTTGTTGGGAAGACACTGTCCTGAGTGAAGACAGCTTGTGGTGCCCCTTGACGTGCTGTGGTGGATTTTCTTCAGTGGTACTGCACAGAATTACGGAATCAACCAGGTTAGAAGAGACCTCCAAGCTCCTCCAGCCCTATCCAGTCAACCAGACCATGGCACTAAGTGCCCCATCCAGTCTTTTCTTGAACACCTCCAGGGACAGCAACTCCACCACCTTCCTGGGCAGCCCATTCCAATGCCAATCACTCTCTGGCAAGAGCTTCCTCCTAACATGCAGCCTAGACCTCCCCTGGCACAATGTGAGACTGTGTCCTCTTGTTCTGTTGCTGGTTGCCTCAGAGAAGAGACCAACCCCACCTGGCTACAACCTCCCTTCAGGTAATTGCAGAGAGCAATGAAGTCTGCTCTGAGCCTCCTCCAGGCTGCACACCCCCAGCTCCTTCAGCCTCTCCTCACAGGGCTGTGCTCCAGGCTCCTCACCAGCCTTGCTGCCCTTCTCTGGACACGTTCCAGTATCTCAGCATCCAGAACTGGACACAGTACTCAAGGTGTGGCCTGATCAGTGCTGAGTAACCTCCCTTGTCTTAGTGGCCACACTGTTCCTGATCCAGGCCAGGATGCCATTGGCTCTCCTGCCCACCTGGATACACTGCTGGCTCTTATTCAGCTACTCTCTACCAGCACCCCCAGGTCCCTTTCTTCCTTGCTGCTCTCAGCCACTCTGTCCCCAGCCTGTAGTGCTGCTTGGGGTTGTTGTAGCCGAAGTGTAGAACCCTTAACTTAGCCTTGCATCTGAACCCAGGCTCCCTCCTGACAGCTGAATCTTGTGCATGATTAGTTGTAGTGCCTGTTAGCACCCGTTCTATGCAGGCCCAGGACTTTAAGGAAGTTGAACGTCTTCCTATGAGGAGCGCCTGAGGGAGCTGGGGCCTTTTAGCTTGGAGAGGAGATGACTAAGGGGTGACCTTACTCATGTTTATAAATATGTAAGGCATGAGTGCCAGGAGGATGGAGCTAGCCTCTTCTCAGCAATGCCTAGTGACAGGGCAAGGGCCAATGGGGGGAAGTTGAGGCATAGGAGGTTCCATGTGAACCTGAGGAAGGATTTTCTTCACTGTGAGTGTGACAGCACTGGAACAGGCTGCCCAGGGAGGTTGTGAAGTCTCCCTCTGGAGATATTTGAGAACCATCTGGACATGTTCCAGTGTGCTCTGGTCTAGGTGATCCTGCTCTGGCAGGGGGGCTGGACCAGATGATCTTTCAAGGTCCCAGCCCCTGACATTCTATGATTCTAAGGACATGTTTCTGGGTTGGAGCGGGTAGAGTTCAGACTTGTGCCTCAAGACAGTTGTCTAGATGCAGATGGTGAGAATAGACAAGGAGGAGTCTTTCATTCCCATTAAGAACTGAGAGATGGAAACTTGGAGATTTTTGCTCCTTTGGAGTGCAACAAAAAGGTGATGGCCTGGTTTTGGGAGGCCTGACTGCCAGGGAACCTGTGTGCTCTAGAAGCCAGGCTGTCGGCCGTTCTGTCGCAACATGCTTAGCAGTAAGACAGACCTGACAGAAACATTTTTGGGGGCTTTCCTGTCGCTGTAGTTCACTGAATGAAGGCACAGCCCAGTCCCTGGGGAACATTACCAACTCACAGTCTGGTTTGGAGAATTCCTTGTTCTCTCCTGTGGTGTGATACCCGAACAGTGTTAAAGTAGATCTTTCATGCTAATACTTGCCTGACAACTGCCTCATTTGAAATTCTGGATTTTTCTCTTCCTGACTTCTGCTGGTGGTGGTGTACCTTCCTCAAAGCAGAACTTGTTTGCCTGCTTTGCTTTGTTTCTGTGCTTTGCTAAGGAACAGCATGATGCTTTTCTATCCTGTGGAGTTTTGTTACTCCTGTAATCCTTTTCCTCTACAAAACCACACTATTATACGACAATGGCACCTCTTCTACTCCAACAGCTTAGTGCTGAAAAGCCAGCAACGGCTGCATTTCTCCAAGTAATACTACTTTTGTGTCCCACTGAGGAGTTTTCATGGCAAACCATGTTGTAAAAATGACTTCCTTTGTGTCAAATTGTGTAGAAATAAAGCGGAGTATAATGAATGGCATGTTAGAATAACTGAGGGATCCTCAATGCTATCTTCCCTGAAGTGTACCATCACAGTCAGGGAAAACTCTTTTTACTTCTGGAGAGAGTGTATTAAGATTTTTTTTTTTCCATCCCAAAGGTTGCTGAGGTCAGAATTTATTCCCCTCTGCCTGCACCAGTGCAATCACAATCTGCTCTGAGAGTTTTGGACACAACCTATGTGACAAATTTGACGCAATATTATGGGAATTTTTTCCTGTGTTGAGCAACTGTGGACTGGTACTTGAAGAAGTCCCTGCTTATCACGAGGGGAGTAGCCTATTTGACTTGTTAAAGTCCCTTCAAGCCCAAGTGATTCTGTACGTCTATGGCTGTGTGAAGACAGCCCTGCAGCAGGGCACAGGCTCAGCCTGCAGTTCACATCCCCATCACTCTGTGCCCCAGGACTGGCCTGCAGCAGTGTCACCTCAAGCATTTGGTCTTCTCCAGCAGGATTCAGCTGGGAATACCTCTTGTCTGGCCAGCAACACTTCCTGAGAACTCAGAAACAGATGAACTGAACGCCCCCCGCCACAAAGCCAGCAATGCGATGGCTGCTACAGCACACTGACATAGGTGGAGTGTGCAACAAGCAACCACTCCAGCTTAGCTTCAGCTCTCCAGGCCTAGGACTTCCTAAACTGCAGCACAAACAGTAGCATGTGTCTCAAACTGTGCCTTATTAACTGAGTGTTTATTATTTCCTGTTGTCAAGCCTCTGTAAAGTTATGGGGAAATGTCTTCTGTTCTTCAGGGAACTGCTGCTGCAGAGTCCATTTCCCAGTTATTTGCAGAGTGCCTGCCCTGACAGCAGGTTTGCCAGGCTGGAGATTAGTGCGTTTAGCACCCCCAACCTTTACAAAGTATTCCTCAGTGATCACGCCCTGTTATTGCATTGGTGATGTGCTTAAACCGTTGTTTGCTCTGTGGCTGTGTCAGAGCTGTCTCCAGTGTCAGGATCAGCACAAAGACAGTGGTGAAAGGTACCCTGTTTTTTTTTACCCCTTTTTATTTCCATAAACCCTGCCTTGCTGATAGAACAGTCAGGTGTCTAAGATGTAAAGGAAGCAAATCAAAGAGCATTATCGTGGTTACAGCATGGAAAACCTATTAGTGTTTTCCTGCCATGGAGCACAGCAGTAGTTTGCTTTGCTGTGGGATACAGGAAAAGCAGAAAGGTATTTTGAAATAGAGAGAGGTGTTTCTTGATGTCGTTATTGGGTTGCTGCTCTAAGGAAAGAAGGTCACCTGGTACAAATGAGCAGCTCTGTAAATCAGCACTTTTCACTGTAACTTTAGTCACCTAAAGGGTAAACTAATTTAAACTTCAAGTCTGTAATACAAGGTATAAGAGTAGTATTGTATGAGAAACAGTCTCAAAGTGTCTCCAGGCAGCGCACGATGAGATTTCACGTGAGGGCAGAGCCTGTGGTGCATGACATGTGTGGAGACATGGTCCAGATCCAAAAGGCGAGAAAGGTTTCTTCGTTTTGCATAGTGTTTGTGGTTAAAGAGACTTAGGGCTTCCAGGCAGCAAGGACTAAGAACTCATGGTTTGGCATTGTGAGCCCAAGCCTACTAACAGCGTAAGGTGTTGCCTGCAGCTGCTAGGTGACTTACTGACTAGCAGGTTTCACCATGCCTGCATAAAGCAGCAAAAGGAAAACCACTGGCAACAGATGAAAAGTAACAGAAGTACCATGCAAAAAGGAATACTAGGCAGAAAGTTACTCCCTGAGTTAATCCATGCAGATGTGGTGATTTCAGGGAGATGACCTGCTGATGGCTTTCCCTTGTCTGAGCTACCCAGTGGAACAAGGTCAGAGGGAACCCACGGAGCGTCCGCGGCTAAAACAAGGGGCAACAGCACCTGTGCTGTGTTGGGCACCCCAGTCCCTGAGGCTGGTGCCATAGCCCAGGGCTGAGGACCCAGCATAGAGACAGGTCTGGTACAGCAGCCTGAGGGGAGGATGGTCAAGAGGGCTTCCGGTGCAGGCTCT
The DNA here is from genome assembly GCA_013400475.1 of Tricholaema leucomelas. Taxonomy (NCBI): domain Eukaryota; kingdom Metazoa; phylum Chordata; class Aves; order Piciformes; family Lybiidae; genus Tricholaema lacrymosa; species Tricholaema leucomelas. The sequence goes on from WAAF01016428.1 coordinate 217,350, forward strand.
GTAGCTTAGGAAAACCAAACATTATACTTTGGTTGGTTGGGGTTTTATTGTTTTGGTTTGGATTTTTTTGGGGGGGTGGGGTCTGTTGTGTGTTTATGGGTTTTTTGGGGTTGTGGGTTGGGTTTTTTTCCTGACAATGGACAGTTTCCTGAATTTTCAGTTTCCTGCCTTGAATAGCAGTGAACAATTAGAATTTCCCGTGGACGGCAATGTGTGTTTGGTGTCGCTCAGCACGGAGCATGTGCTGTCTGCGGCTGCACTCGAGGCTGCACAGCGAAACTCCTGAGTGAGGCATGAGAATACCACAGCAAATTAAACTAGAATGCATAATTAATAACTACAATAAAAGAATGAATCACATTGATCAGTAAAAGAAGATGCAATAGACTAAGAGTAAACAAGGGAACTATTCAGCTCATAGAGTAGGATACACAACTGACTTCCAAAGTGATTGCACTGGTTAGCTTGCTCAGTAATTATGTTAATTCGCATCCATGGTAGTTTCCATTGGGTATCATTCAGTTCCAGTGGAGAAGGGCAGGCTGAAGGATCTGGCAAGTTCCTCACAGCTCTGTAACTATGTATGGGACTTTCTGACATAGTTCTCTAGACAGCAGAATCATCACATAAACTGGAACAGTTGCACATGACTTCATCCCTGTCTCTGTTGTCCCACTCTCCTGGGACAAAGAGCACATCAGGACTCAAAATCTCTCTGCTACTCATCCACCTTCATTTCAGTGTCACTGCTTACACGTCTGAGATTAAACATGCATTTAAGCATTCTGCTTCTTCACAGCCCTTACAGCTGTACAGTCTCCTTCACCCATCCTTGCCTCTGCACTGCCTCTTCAAGGTGATGTCTTTTCACCCACGAAGGTGGCCAAAAGTTGGTCAATTCCAGGTGTCTTGGAATGCTGGGAAGTTAACAGTCTCTCTGCAAGGAAAGAACAAAGTCCTGTGAAGCTCTGAGCCACATCGCTGTCACCTGTGACAGTAAACTCAGGTGATAGTGGAAATTAAAAGAAATTGCACCAGATTTTCTGTTTCAATGAGCTTCACCTGATGTCCTTTGTGTTCGGTTGCTTCACAGCCATTGCTCTTACAAAATACCGGAACTTTTGTTGTTTTTCTCCTAAGCACTCGTGCAAAATTTTCAACCTGTTTGGCCATTTTAGTGTACAGCACTTCTGTGAACCTTTCCCTAAAACAGCAGATTCCTTTTAACAGAAACTACTCGTAGAGACACGCAGCTCCTGCAGCACAGATGGAGCTGGGTCACCCTGGCGCCCTGGTCCAGCGTCGTGTGGGCGCAGCCTGGCAGCAGCGCCTATTTCATGGGCTCTGAGGTCCCGGGGCCGGCTCACCCGGGATCGGAACGGGACGGTTCACTGATCGCTATTCCCGGGGAAGCCCAGTCGAGCCGGGGGCGGCCCGGAGCGCCCTCGGGGGCGACTGGGAAATGTCGGGCCCCGGGACCTGCACCCCCAATCCCGCCCCGCGCCGGGAGCCTGTCGGGGCGGAGAGGCGGGCGGCAGACCGAGGCTGCCGGCAGCGGCCCTGGACCCGGCCCCCGCCCCCGCCGGAGGCAGGACTGAGGCCCTGGGGGGCCAGGGGCGGCCGCAACCTCGGCCCCGTGAGGAGACGTCAGGCGCGGGCGCTCCACTCGCACCCGGTCCCGGCTCCCTATAAATGGGGGGCGGCAGCGGCGGTGCTTCGTCGAGACGGAGCCGCGGGCAGAGCCAGCCCGCAGCGAAGAGCAGCTCAGCATTGACCCCGGCAGCAACAGCATGGGCGGAGGAGGCCCACGGCGGTCCGGTGCGCTGCCGCTGATGGCGCTGGCGCTTTTGGCGGCGCGGGGCAGCGCGGCCCCGCTGCATCCCGGCAGCTCCCCCGCCATCACCAAGATCTATCCCCGCGGCAGCCACTGGGCTGTGGGTAAGTCCCAGTGTCCCCGCCGCTGCCCGGCTACCGGCAGCTCCCTCCGCGCCCCGCCTGGCCGTGTCGCTCTCCGCCCGGCTCGACGGCTCCCCGTGCCTTTGGGGACAGCGGCACGCAGCCGCAACCTCGGCCGCGGGGACAGAGTTACGACAAACCGACGTTCCACCGGGACTCCCGATGCCGGTTGCTCTGTCCCCGCCGACGAGCTGCTGCCGGCGAGTGCCTCGGTGCCGGGATGGGGCGGAGGACCGTGGCCGCTGCACTGGCGGCAGGCTGCTCGGCGTTGCCGCGTCGCGTTGTCCCGGGCAGCGCCCGCAAGGAGCTGCTCCCGCCGCCGGCCGCCTCCCGGTGTTAGACGCGCCGCCGGTCCTTAGGGTCCACGTGTGGCGGTCGGCGCCGGGACCGGGCTCCCGGCTGTGCCACGGCGTGGAGCCGCCCGGCTTGTACCCCTTAGCCCGGGCCGGTCCTGTCCTGCCGGCGCTTTGAGCCCCGGAGCCGACGGCGCGGAGCAGCGCTGACGCGGCAGCAGCCCGCGCCCCGTCCGCCCGCCGTCCACCCGTGGTTTGTGAACCCGGCCGTTATGTTTCCCACCGCTGCCTGCCCCAGAGATGCAGGAGCCCGAGCCCGGGCCCGAGCCCGAAGCAGCTGGACGGGGCCCACCAGCTCCCACAGAGCCAACACGTCGGGGTGCCCCAGTCCTCGCGGGGGCCCTGGCCGCACAGCCGGGAGGAGGTTCCACTGGAGCTGCCGCTCCCTCTCCGCTTTCCTGTACCCCTCTTGGCGGCCTGAAGCCCGCTGTGCCTTCACGGCAGTGAATCTGGGTCTGTCGGAGCTGCATGCAGTTCAGCTCCTGCACGGGCGTACCCCAGAGTTCCCACATCCCATGTCAAGACAGGGAATGTCTGAAGCCTACAGCTTCTCTATCCGCTCCGTATTCCAGCAGTTCTTACCAGATCCCTCTCCCCGGCTCCGGACAAAATGCGTTGTTTCCTCTGGCAATGTAGCGTAAGAGATAGCGGAAATTAACTGTGACACTGTGACAAAACCTCCAGTCCCAGCTGTGCTTCAACTTTGGCATCACCTAACCCCTTCCCTCTATCCTATCAGCCAGTAACAACTTCCGATGTCTGAACAATCAGTTCTCTCCCTGGTTTTGCTAATTTCTTGCTATTGTCGTGCTTGTTACAGGACATTTAATGGGGAAAAAGAGCACGGGAGATTTGCCTTACGTTTACGAGGAAGACAACAAGCCCCCGCTTTCGGCTTTACCTGAGAATCTCAAGCAGCTGGAAGATTATCTACAGTGGGAAGAAATCTCAAAGTACTTGCTGCGCCTGCTGGAAGGGAATGAAAACAAAAGCGCTCACGTTTTAAAAGGGGGGCTTCCCTGGTATGCCAGGAACAGCTGGGAGAGGGATGACACCAGCAGCTGGAAAGATGTAAGTAAGATAAAAGCTGTAAGAGCACTGCCTATGTTCAGATTTCGTTCGCAGTAAGAAATTAGCTTCTACTAACATGTGGGTTGTTCAGAAAAGCAGCAGAAATGCCTCTCTAGCACTAGTCATGAATGTAAAGTAAGACTCGACTCCTGATTACAGACTGTCACTCACGGATTGGATGCTTTAGTTTGCTACTGGGCATAACCTCAGCTGACATGAAGCAGATTTTAGTGTCTGGATTCCCCTCAAGTGGCTTGGTCATTCCATTCCTTTCTTCACGCATTCTGTGCAGAACTCTTCTGGGTGATGCTGAAACACAATAGCAAGATTAATGTATTTCCTTAAAACCATTGTTGGGAAGATAGCTTTTTGTTCTCTAGTACGATGTAATTGATATTCTTAGGCTATCTGCAGGCTGGTGCAGTGAAGTCAATGAATACTTCGAGTTTGCTTTGAATATGGCTCAAAGCATACCTATTAAGCCACTGCTGATGTGAATGCTGCTCATAGGTCCCTTTCTGCCTGCAGCCATGTGAAAGTGATGCTTGTAGTGACTGTGATTAGTCTATCTCATCTTCAGCTCTGCAATGTACAGCTTTGTAATCAGATCAGGTGAACAAATACCATTACACTATGTAAAAAGGAAAACGTTTTGACTTCTAAAAGTATCTGGTAGTAAATCATACTTACAAAGGCTGAGAACTGCCTCTGGTAGGTTGAATATGTGTGTACTCTTACCTTAAATTAAGACCCACTTTTTCTTATGAGCAGACATTGAACATATACGTGGAATAATCAGATGTTTGCCTCAAATATTCAGCTTTCTTCAATGATTAGTAAAAAATCATGACTAAGACTTATGACGACTTGCAGAAACCCATGCTGCTGCAGAACCTTTGATTTCCAGCATTCAGCAGTTCCTTTGTCTCCGTGCTGAAGTAAAATAGAATCATGAGAGCAGGAGGCAGCCTGTACTGGACACAAATACCTGATTGTGTGCAGCCTGGATCGGATGTGTGTTCTTTGCCCTTGGCTTCAAAAGGTACAAGCTCAGCACCTGAAGGTTAAGCTATATAAATTCTTGAGATCTGCCTTCCAGGTGAAGAAGACCTGAAGATAAAGGAATGTCCCTTACACTTTTGAGGGCAGTGATAATTTCCCAAGCATTTAAATAATGATAATCATTATTTCTTATAAAGGAGACCTTGGTTATGACAGTGGCATTCTGCTATAGCTGTACAAGTCAGACACCTGTGTACCTGCCAATACAAGAGCCTGAATGCCCTTTGGAAGTTGTTTCTGTAGATTTTTCTGGACGTGAGGGGTTGCACAAACTTGGTTAGACAGCACCTGTGTTTGGGTGCTGCTGCACCGCCGTTAGTGAAGGTGTGCATGTGCAGGAAGGATGAAGGTGGCTACCTACCTCCGTGGAAGGTGGCCAGGTAGAGCCAACTGGCAATGGTAGTGCAGTGCCTGTGAGAAGTTTGTGCTTGGCATTAAACACTTCTTCAGCCCGTCTGAGTTTGAAAGAGGAGCTAGCAGACCCCCACATTTATAGCGGGTTCTGCTGGCAGTAAAACGGCCTGTCAGACTGAGCTACCGCACTGTGTCCAAGCCAAGGTGCACCGCGAGCCCTGCTGCCAGCTGACGGAACAGCTGTCCCAAAACCTTGCCACATCATTGCCAGGCACTGTAGTTCCCAGAGAGCCGTGCAGAGATGCTGACCACGAGATTCTCTGTGTGTGCTGTCCTGTATTCCCATCTGCTGACCATGAGCAAAGGCAGGCAGCGCTGGGAAGAAATGTGCCACGGGGACTTTGTTTCAGGGACTCATTCAAATTCATAGAATCATAGAATGGTTTAGGTTGGAGGGGACCTCAAAGCTCAGCCAGTTCCAACCCCCTGCCATAGACAGGGACACCTCCCACTAGAACAGGTCACTCAAAGCCTCATCCAACCTGGCCTTGAATGCCTCCAGAGGGGTAGCATCCACAGCCTCCCTGGGCAGCCTCTGACAGTGTCTCACCACCCTCACTATAGAGAACTTCTTCCTAACATCTACTTTGAATCTCCTCTCTTCCAGTTTAAACTCGTTACCCCTCGTCTTGTCATTCCCAGACCTTGGCAATAGTCCCTCCCCAGCCCTCCTGTCAGCCCCCTTCAGATACTGTAAGGCTACTACAAGGTCTCCTCGAAGCCTTCTCTTCTCCAGGCTGAAGAGCCCAACTCTTGTAGCCTGTCCTCATAGCAGAGCTGCTGCAGCCCTCTGAGCATCTTGGTGGCCTCCTCTGGACTGGCTCTAACAGTTCCATGTCCTTCCTGTGTTGGGCTCCAGAACTGCACAGAGAAAATTCCGTTAATTTAGTCTTAAATTTGAGATCAGGAATCCCCAAAGCTAGAGGAGCACAGAGGTGAATGTCAGGTTGCTCCATTCAGGGTCTTGCTCCCCACTCCAACTCATGCGGTGCTACTGGACGCTTCTCCCGAATAAAACGATTCTTGCCTGAGACTCACCCGGGGCAGAAGCACTGAAGTGCTGTAAGCCAGCAACAGCCGAAAATGCCAAGGAGACCAGCAGAGGGGTTCTGGGGACTAGTCTGTAGGTGCCCTTCAGATACTGGAAGGCTACTATAAGGGCTCCTTAAAGCCTTCTCCAGCCTGAAGAGCCCAACCCTTGTAGCCTGTTCTGGTTCTGGGAATTAGTCTTAGAGTGAAGGACCTAAATTACCTACTTCTGTTTTCAGTTAGCATCAGGCAGATAAAGGTGTTGCCTGCTCTTTATTCTGCGAATAAGCCACAGCTAAAGTAGTTAAAGATTAGAAGGGAAATGCCTCCTGCAATTTGGGCTGGGAGTAAAAGTAAGTTGGGAAATAAGCTTTAAATTGCTTCTGGGGCTTGTCTTTTTCTCACTAATGAGGCTCTGTATAAATGAGATGGCAGTCAGAGCTATTCAGGAGAGCAGTTGGTTATGCCACTAACCAAGACAAATGAGGGCTGTTTTGGAGAGATTATTAGGGATGTGTTTGTTCCGTGAGGGTGCAGAGAGCTGATATATATTAGGCTTATTAGCTTAGCAGAAGACTTTTTTTTCAGGACTGGTCCATAAATAACACTTTTCTCCTTTTATTAGATGATGGATTATCTGCTTCAAGTTGTGAATATGAAAGAGAGTGCTCCGAGCTGAAAGAAGGTCTCTAAGTTGTGAAGAAATGGAATACTTTCCACAAGAGACTGTGTTTCACAAGCCCGCGGCTGTATCAGATAATCAACAAGGTCTCTTTTCTGTAAACAGGATTCCCTTGGTGTGAAATACCTAAATACACATACCCTGGTGTGTTTCAGCAACGACTACATGCTACTTCATTTCCAAGGTTGCATTTTCTCACTTGAATGGCTTTGATATTCGTAATTGTCATGGAAGGGTCTTCCAATTAATTATCTGACTTACCTATCCAATCACTTCATCTCCTAGTCCCACTCTAGGTGGCACTTCAACAGTCGCAATAAACAGTACTGATAAAAAGGCTGAGTTTACACTTTTGTTTCAGTTAATAAAGTGGGAACTGGCCGTGCCACAGCTGGTAACAATGAAACAGCAGAGTGACTCATTGTCCACTGAAGCTCTTCTCCTCCTGAACCACTCCCTGAGTCTGTGTTTTTTTCTGCTCCAGGGAAGATGATCCTGCCTTCCCCAGGTATCACTGGGCCAATTCCAAGCTTGCTGTGGACTTCCACAGGCAGGCAGAAGGAGGTCTCCTGTCAGGGGTTCTGCCTCCTGGTTTGACTCGGAGGAGGTGTGGCAGTCCAGCATGCTCCCTTCGCTATGTTAGCAGGTCCAGTACTGTTGCATGTCCACGTGAGACCAAAGGGAGGACATTGTCTCTCCCAAGAACAAGCTTATAACACCTCTTGTGGGGCTTCAGCGCACCGTAGCCAAGCAATGCTTCTGGCTCAGCTATAATTCTCTGTCCTGAGCAGTTACCGCATCAGAAGCCCAGACGAGATAATGTCCTGCCTTTCCTCAAAGGAGCATGCTCAGTCCAGACTGTAAGGACAACAGGAGGCATCCCTCCATGAATGGCTCAACACAGCACGTCTGGATGAAGAGGTGACACTGCTCAGCACTGGTGAAGCCACCAGCACTGTGTCCAGTTCTGAGCATCCTCGTACAAGAGAGACATAGGCAAACCAGAGAGAGTCAAACAAAGGGCCACAGGAGATGATTAAGGGGCCGGAGCACATTTCCTGGGAAGAAAGCCTGGAGAAAAGCTGGCTCAGAGGGTCTCTGAGGGAGAAGAGAGGGCCAGGCTCTTTCCAGAGATACCCAAAGACAGGGCCAGGAGCAACAGGCACCACTGAACATCAGGAAACATTTTGTCGCCGTGAAGATGGCAGCACACTGGCACAGGCTGCCCATGGGGCTAGGTGGTAGATATTCAAAAGCCATCCGGACATGGCCCTGGGCAACCTGTTCTCTGTGACCCACCCTAAGCAGATAGTAGGACAGGTGACCTCTACAGGTCCCTTTCAACCTCAGGCATTCCATGGAAGGGAGAGCAGACGAAGGGACCAGTCAGTCAGATGCACTGCAGGGCACACCGAGGCGCTGCCGCTCCCAGACAACCTGAAGCTCCGTCCCGGTCTCAGATTCACTGGGCTGAGACAGCCCCACTGGGCACAGCCGTTGCCGGGGACGCAGTGCCCCGTCGCCTCCAGCAGGCGGCGCCCTCCGTTCACGGACGCACCGGGAGGGGCGGGAGGGGCTGCGGCGGGGCCGGGCATGGTGCGAGGCGGGGTCGAGCCCCCCCTATAATTTGCCCACAGGGAGCGGGCGCTGTGGCTGCTCACCGGGAGTGTGGCTGGTGCGGCGCAGCACCGCCGGCAGCCGCCCGAGCTCCGTGCAGCGGGGCTCGCACGCCGTCGCCCGTGTCCTTTTCTTGACAGAGCCGGCACCGTGCCTATGCACTAGCCCCGGGCCGCTCCGGGAGGGACGCGTGGCAGCGGCTGCGTCCCTTCCCTCCCCATCTCCGCCCGGTTCTGCCATTCTGATCCCGTCTCCCGTTTCCTCCGGTGGCAGCTCGGCGCTGAAGTGCCCACAGCTGCGGTAACCTGAGTGAGGACCAGCGGACGTCCAAGAGGCTGCCCGGCAGGCTCTCATTCGGCCCCGCAGGTCTCTGACAGAGCTGTGGAGAAGGCACCACAGGGCCAGTGAAGCTTGTGGGACCTGCATGCTTTCTCCTGGGCATTCCAAATTCCAGGGCAACTCATTTAGCTCAGTGGAGATCCCAGCCAATGCCAGCCAAAGGGAATGCCCAGTGTATGTAATTGCTGACGCAGGATTTTTACAACTTAAACATGTTTCTTTTTGAATTTTGCCTTTCTCTTTCTCCAAAATAAGAGGGGCACCGTAAAAAGGTGAGTCAAAAGCTGGCTTTGGTCTTTGTGTGGCCAAAGTCACCGCAGTGACTGAGCTTGGGTAAGTCATGATTCTGTGTGCCTTGGCTTCTCTGTGTCTCAGTTTATCTGCATGTAGAATGGGACTCCCCTGTCCCACAAAAGCAGCACCAACTAAACTGGGAAGGGTTATTTCTTGGTCTGTTAGGGGGAGAGGACGTGGCAGCAACATGCTTATGACCAACATCAAACTCTGAAGCCATGTACAGTTGCAGTTTTGCCTGTCATGCTGGCCATCCTGGTTTGGGGTTGTGCTGCAGCCAGCAGAGGCATTTGAGCAGGAACAGGTTGCTGGTGAGACAGTTCTCACGAGGAGCCCTTTGTCTAAAAGCTTTGCTTTAAGCCCAGCATCCCTGCATTGACCTTCTGGATTTGATCAGTGGCCTCTGGCTCCTTGCACTTCCCTCTTCACTGGGATGGAGTCGAAGGAGGGATATCTGACCTGCCTGCACCGGTCAGCAGCTGGAACACCATCTTCTTTGTTTACTCCAACACACCCTTCTGTATCTGTGGCCAGAAATTCAGGTCTTACTTCTGGCCTCCATCCAAATTCCTGCTGCCTCCATTTAGACTCTCTCCCAAATACCTTGCCCAGCTGATTTTAACAGCATTTCTACACAGAAGCAAACATTTCAGAGCTGATTTCACAGTTCTGAGTGGGGCAGATATGTCAGATGACAGAGGGGTGATGGCCAAATGTCAGCCAGTTTTCACATCGTACCTTGGCAGAGCACAGGTATGCTCAGGGAAAAGAAACACAATTTTCCTCATAGCAGGAAAAGTGGTAATGTTATCAGAGTGACCAGCAGCCTGGTCTAACCTTGTTGGTTGGTTGGTTTTGCTATCTTCTGTTTATTTGATTTGATCATTTTCTCCCCTTAGGGGTTTGTAAGTGCTCTCTGGTTGCTGAACTGCTGAAGGCAGCTGGTAAAGTTCCAAGGTTTATAACTCAAGGCATCAGTGACACAGCAAGATGCTGAAGGAAGAACCAGCCCCAAAGCACTGTAGCTGAAGAGAAACCCATTGAATTAGGCTTTGCAAAGACAGTCAGGGTCCTGGTTCAGCCCCATTCACCCAGTGAAATACAGCAGGGCAGTGGAAAGAGCTTCTAACACTTGCTGTCCGCCTCAAGGCCTGTGGAGATAGGAGAGTCTGGTTTGAATGTTAGCAGACACAACTTGCCTTGACTTCCAGCCACGTTTTCCCCTCCTCACTTGTCATTTGCCCTGTGCTGAGACGGGTGGTGCAGTAGCCCCAGGAGCAAAGGTCTGTGCCTGTGGAGAGGTAGCAGTTCTCTGCAGGAGTCTTTTGGGGCAGTCCTTGCCAGCTGCCCCATATTCAGGTACCGAGCAAAGACTAAGTTACTTCCTGGGAAAACTCTAAACTTAAGGTAGGTCCATCTTCTTCTGCCAAACCCCACACACTTCTGCCAGTAGCTGGCACCGCTGACAAGCCCAGCCCTTCGAGACCAGCTCTCCTAAGCGGTGGTACACCGCAGCTTGCAGAACAACACTCGCTGTCTGGAGTTGTCCCCTTGCAAAGGGGTAAATGTCTTAATATGTTAACTGGCAGTCTTCCATCAGTGTTATTCTTCCTCAGAACTTCAGCTGTTGCAAATAAGTCAAATACAGGCACTAAAAATATTTCCTTGCTAATACTGTTTAAACAAAAAGAGAAACAGATCACTCAGAAGAGGACAGGCTAATAGCCTTAGCAAAGTTAGAGTAAAGAAGTGGTTAAGGATCTAGATGATTTAATCCAGTTTTAAGAAAAGGTTTTACAGTGAGCAATTAGATGCTGTTTAAGGAATTAATCACTAATGGGTCATTAACTCTGACTGCTATTGTACAGTTAACAAGCCGCGGCAGGATTATTAGACTCAGCACCCAATTAAGAAGGAGAAGATATTTACAACAGATGAACAAATGAGCTTTTAAAATGGAACGGGATAATTTGAAATAAGGTGCAGGCACACAGAAGACAAGAAAGAGACAAGTCCCCTTGTTTGAGAAACATTTACCTGCCTCTGTCCACTTGTGTTTTGCTGGTGAAAATATGTTGGGTTTAGTAATAAACTCATAGCTTCCCTTAAGACAACCACTGCATACAGCTCGTCTGTTGCAGGCTCCACATGTACAATGTACAGCAAAAGACCTGCTTAATATGTCAGTGAAAGAACAACCATCAGAGCTCGCTGTAATCTTTCAGTTTTTGCTTGTAGGTGTCGGATCAGGAGCTTAATAAGAGTGAACAGGTGTCTTCAGCTGCTCCTTCTGTTGTCCTGCCATTGTGCTTTTATCTGGTGTTAGTCTTCAGCTAGCCGAAGTAACCAAGTGCCAGTGCTGGTTACGGCACTGATCAGGAAGTCATGGAGGTCTTTCCAGGATACAGAACTGGAGGCAGATGAAGCTCACCTGTGAAAGGGCCACTGGAGTAAGACCCGAAGCGATAGTTTTTGTTCTCCTCTCACCCAAGAAGTTTACTCATGTGTCCTTATTGCAAGTCAGCAAAATATCTCCCTGGTCCTGATGGCGACAGCTCTTTCCTCCTGACAGCATGGCACTTTCTTTGCCAAGGAGAGCTCTGTACTGGGGAGGCTGGGCACCCCCATGGACACACATACAGCAGCCCTGGTAAGTCCAAAGCCCAGCGGGACAGTAGAGCCCAAGCAGGGCTACATCCTCACTAATCAGTGGGGACCGCTCACCAGCCCTCCCTGTCCCTTTTTGCATCAGCACAGCCCCGGAAAGGGAAGCCTGGGCACAGTGTGTGCTCTGGTCCAGCGGTGGGTCGGAACTGCAGGGAGGCCGTGAGGGAGGAAAAGGCGTTCAGAATAGAGGGATTCCTGTTACGATCTGTAAAAGAAGCTCTCCAGACAATAGCTGGGGGCTGCTGCAGAGAAGACTGTGAAGGGATGTTTAGAAACTGCTGTCTAAGGTTAAAAGCTCTCTGAAGTGAAGGCGCACAGAGCTGACATGCTTGTTTCTGACAGCACTCCTCAAAGATACGCGCAGATTGTGAAAATATAATTAGACGCCAGCCTTTGTCTGGCCACAACGAGTGGGAAATGGTGAAAGGAGAGGTCTCCCAGTCTGCGCTGAATCATCCCCGAGGCACAATGAGGGCGCTTGTGCATCCTTCTCTCTTCCCTAATGAGAAACGTTAATTGCCACAGCCTCCAGAGTGTGTGGAGTGCCCCGTGCCCAGCGGAGGAGAAGGGGTGTCTCATTACAGCTTCTCAGCCCCATTACAGACAGTAACGGAGATAATGGGAAATAGAGATGCCACAGGTTTACTTTCGGCAGCTTGCCAATGGGCACTGGGTGGGTGAGGGAGCAAGCACGGCTCAGCACCGTGCCAGGCACTGGGCAGGATGTACCCGGAGGCCCACTGACAGCTCCGGTCACCAGCCCATCGGCTGCCACCCATGTCCAGTGGGCAGCTGGGCTGTGGGACCGTGGGACCCTGCAGCACCTGCCAGTCCCCTTCTCTCAAGTGGCAGCAGGGGCCAGCAGACTGGCATCAACCCCGGCTCACTGGGGTGGGGCTAGGCAAACCCACCTGAATGTGGGAGGTCTGTGCCTGCCCCACAGGCTGCCAGGCCCCTGGCCCTTCTCGTGGAGCAGGGAGCCCCAAGCCATGAGCACTCACTGTCTGTTCAGGCGGCAGGGTCTTGCTGCTGGAAAGCGAGGGAGGAGGGCCCAAAGCCAGGCCTGTCCCACCCCTCTGCCTTTAAAACAGCCAAGGGTCTACCTGAGTAGCCCCTCTGGGTACAGAAACACAATGCAGAGCCTTCACGCGTCGTGCCATTTAATGGTGCAAGAGCAGAACCCCCTCCCCAGGTAACAGCGGCCTTGGTTCCCAGCCACCTTACACAGCTCTGCGCCCTACTGCAGCTTTTATTGCAACTAAAGTCTCCAGCCAAGGAGGGAGAGCAAAAGAGATCTTTTTTTCCTAAGCTATGATCAGGGCCCTAACTCTGCAGGGCAAGTGGAAAAGGGAATTAAAAGGACCACAAAATACAAAGCAAGTCAAGGCGTAGGGGACAGGCTGGTGTGAGGGACAGCTGTCTTTTGCCTGGCTGTCCAGGGAAGCCAGGGCAGGGGCATCCCTTGGACATCCCAGGACCAGCCTTCCCAGTGGGTTTCTCCCAGGTGCTGAGGAGGGAGTTCAGATTGTCTGCCAGGGTTTGCCAATGGACTGGATGTGCTCCTTGGCCTTCATCCGCAAGGCAGCAATGCTGGTGTTGCGTGGGTCTGCCTCGTCCAAGGGAAGCTTGTCCACAAAGGTGGCCCCGCACTGGTAAGGCGGTGGCGGCCCCATGGCACCCAGGGGCTGCAGACTGTGGGTCACTGCTGGAGAGTTCAGGAAGGGTGGTGGTGTGTAACTGCTGGGCAGGCTCTGTGGCGAGGCCACAAAGCCAGGCAGGGTCTGCAGGGCTGTGTTGCTGGGCACAGGTGGGCTGAGCCACGTCTCCAGGGGCAGGTTGCTGCTGAGAGGACTCATGTGTGTTGCCTGCGGTGAGCGGTTGAAGGAGAGGATAGGTGAGTCCTGTAGCTTCATGGAGGTCACCTCCAACTTCTCCTGCCGCCTCCACTTGGCCCGTCTGTTCTGAAACCACACCTGCAAGTAGAGTGGCGTTAGCTGGGCTGCAGGGCAGCCTCACCGTCCCCACAGTGGGCACAAGCTTGCTCCTGGGTGCAGCAGCAGCACACATGAAGCGGAGCAAGTGAATTGTGATGGAGCAGCAGACGGCAGGCCGGGCCGGGCTGTGCCAAGCGGGGACAGGAGGAGGTTCCATTGCACTTCCCCACACTTGGTGCGAGCAGAGCTACGGAGCAGCGGCACAGGGAGAGCCCCGCGGCAAAGCCGGCCCGTCCTGCCCACCCGTCACCGTCGCACGGCGGCCTCTGTTGCCCCGGGCTGGGGCATGTTAGTCAAAGGGAGTGGAGCTGGCGGCGTGGCCAGGCCGGGCAGAGCTGCTGCTACCGAGCAAAGAATGGCCCCGGGCTCCGCCGTGTCCCGCCGGCCGGGGCCTGCAGCCGCCTCAACGGGGCCAGGCACGTCCCATGGGGAGCTCGGCCACGCACCGGTCGGGCACAGCCACATCGGTGCCAGACGGGGTCCATGGGCCCGTGGGCCGAGGTAGCAGGGCCGTTAGTGCGGAGGAGCGGTGGTGCTCCGGCCACCGGAAACGGGGACTGTGCCGGGCAGGGCCGGAGTGCGCTGTGCCGCGAGGGGTGCCCAGCGGCGGGTCGGGTTGGCGTTACCTGCACGCGGACCTCGGGGAGGTTGACCTTCATGGCGAGTTCCTCCCGGCTGTACACGTCGGGGTAATGGGACTTCTCGAAGGCGCGCTCCAGCTCGTGGAGCTGGTACGTAGTGAAGGTCGTGCGGTTCCGGCGGTGCTTCTTCTTGGGCTGCTCCTCGTCCGACGGCTTCCCCTCGCCGCCGCGGCCGGCGGGCAGCTCGGGGCTGGCGCTGCCGGGACAGAACGGCTCTGCGTGGGGAAAGACAAGCGGTCACCGGGAGGGCGATCGCCACGCGGGGCCCGCCCGAGGACGCGGAGGTAAACCCCCCGCGTGCAATCTGACGCCTCTCGCCCACCTCGCTCACCCTGGAAGCGCTCGGCGTGGCTCTGGGGCTCGTCCGGCGGCGGCTCTCCGGGCATCTTGGGCAGGCAGTGCCGTGATCCCCGCCGGTCCGCCTCCTTGGCGCCACCGGCGCTGCCGTCGGGCGGGAAGGGGCTCAGCAGGCTGTCCTCCTTGGTGAACCCCAGGATGGCCTCGATGCTGTGCAGCCTCGACGGGTTCCCGCCGGGGCTCCGCGCCGCCTGAGCGGACAGTGAGAAGGCGCCCTCGGCCATGGCGAACAGGGCGCCCGGCGGGTGCATGGGGCGGCCGGCCCGGGGCCCCGGCGCGGCGCTGCGGTCCCGCCCGGCCCCGGGGCGGCGCGGGCAGCTCTGGCACGGAGCCGCCGGGCGGGCTGGCCTCCTTGGGGCGGGGGAGGAGTGCCGGGGGGCGGTGGGCCAGAGGGAAGGCGAGGCCCCCGCGCCGCTCCGCCATGGCGGGGGAGGCAGGGCGGGCATCCCCCGGGCCCCACCGGCAGCGTCCGCTGCACACCCACACCTCCCCCACGCCCACCGGCCGCCCCGCCCCGACCCCAGACGGCGACCGGCAATGCCATCCGGGGCCCTTGAGGCGGGGCAGGCCGGCCCCCGGGGCTGGCTCAAGCCTTGGTAGCCGCTGAGTCCCGCAACCGGACCCCCGGCGCCGGGGACGTACTGCCCAAGACGAGCGCCGTCGGAAATCGTCGTGGAACAGGCGGCAGCCGGAGCGCTGGGTGCGAGGAGATCGACCCGGCACCGCAGCGCTCGGGACGGCGGGAGCCGCCGGAGCCGCTTTCCGAGAGCGCGGCGGATGGGTCCTGGAAAGGGAGTTCCGTGGAGGGGTCGGAGGGGGCGGGAGCCCCGGGGGGCCTGTGCCAGAGGACGGTGGGTGCCCGCCTTGGTTCCCTGCGCTGTGCTGCGAGTCTCGGAGCCTCTCAAAGTTCTCGCCCTCGACAGCTCCAGCCCGCGCCCGTCACTGGCGCTTTGTAAGTGCGTCGGTTACATCGGCAGGCTCCGCCGCTGCTGTGCGGAGGGTGCAACGGCACCGTTACGTGTCGCAGGGTCAAACCTTCGGGGTCAGAAGCTAGTGCTCTGGTGCCCTGCCCGGATAGCTGCCCAGCGCCTTCACAGCCAGGATCAGGTGGAAGTGTGTGCAGGCTTTTGGGGAGGAAGGACTCTGGAAACATTTGAAGGAGGGGGGCTCAGGTTTTCATCCTGTGCAGGCCCGGGGGAAGCGCAGGGCACTATTACTGAGGAAGCTTTCCAAGACCCTGTGAGAAGAGCTGATTCTGTGAGCCCGTGCTCCACAGTGGCAGCGGGGCTGGGAGTCTAGAGAGTAGGGCACGGCTTGACAGAAGATCGCCAAAATGCTTTTGGAGGGAGAGAGCCAGATCCCACACCTCGCCTTGTTCTTGGCTTGATGGAGAACGTGGACTCAGAAAGATACTAACCAGAGAATGGCATCACATCTCCTACTTCCACCATACCGCTCCCTGCATTAGTATTCTTCCTGATTTCTCTTTCCAGCTCTCTTAGCACTTTTTATGCTGTCCCTTGCCAGTTCCTCTGAGACAGCAGCTGTCTTCTGTCGCAGCTAGTTTAAGCGGCAAACACAGTAACGTGCACGGTGCTTTTCAGCCTGCACTTAGCTTTGAAGACGCTTCCATTTCAAGCCTGAAGAGACTGCATGTGAATGAAAAACACCACTGTCCCTTCTTCCCTCAGGTGTATTAGCTAGCCTAATAAAAGGTGTGGGACCTCTCAACAGATCTTCAGCTCTGCTTCTCCCTTCCCACAACAGGATGCATTTTGTCTAGATTTTTCCAGAGAAATTACTTGCAAAGGAATCTTGGCAGTGCTTGCCTCTGCCAGTGCCCGCATGTTTTTTAAGATTTATGTTCTGATGTTCCCAGGTGAACTCTTTCTGGAAGTGCAAGGCTTTTCCTTCTAGTTCCAGGTGAGGCTTGCCTTCATTGACCGTGCCTGGGGGTGGGGATTTGGGCCGAAAGAACTCAGCCATCCGTTGGCAGAGGGAAGAGGCCAACAGAAGAGACAAGAAAAGGTTAGTGTGGCTTTTGTGCACAATATGAAAAGCAAGTCAGTACCATTGTAGGGGCATTGGAGGGTACTCAAAGCAATCAGCTAGGGGCTATTGTGCTCCTTTAATCTACATGTGTATTTCCCAAGAACTCTATTAGCGAAGATGAATGAACTGTGCAATGTCCCTAATTTCTTTTAATTTGGAGCAGGGGATTTAAGGCACTCAAAACCAGCACAAAACATGGCTGTCCCTCCAGAAGGCCTCGGCAAACCTGGGAATCATTTGCTTGTTGTAGCAAAGAAAGATAGCAAGGTGAGCGGAAGGAGTAAAACCCTTTTAGCCAGATTCTGGTCTGGCAGCAAGTGCCATAAAGGGCAGTGGGTCCTGGCAGAAATGCTGCTTTTAGGGCACTTGTCAGAATTGCCAAATACAGGGACAAGACTTAAATTTTTATTGTTAATTGCAATGCAAATGCACACCAAAAACATCCTTCCACCCCAAAGCAGGACACACATCCTACACAGGGCATGAAAAACCTTCCTCCCTAACAGGGAGGGATCAGGATCCCTTTTCCTCAGCAGCAGATTATTACAGTTACTTTTGCCTTATAGAACTGCGTTGGCAACCTTTGGAAATTCGGAGGGACAATTAGGATTAAAACAGAGAATATTCATTAGGAGACAAAACAGGTGGAGTTTGTTACCAGCCTTCCCAAAAGACAGTCCCCACTCAGCACCTTGTTTCAGTTTTCTGCGATGTATATTACAATACTGCTGCCATTGTGTTTGGGAGCTAACAAACGTTCTCAGGATGCAACCTTTAAAGTGCGGCTCTCTGCTAGACCTCCTTCCTGTGCATGCACAGTAAAGACTAAATGGGAATACCTCTGATCCGGTTGGTGCAGCTGAGATACATATACGGGATGTGGCTTTACACAATGAATTCGGCACCATAAAATGCCACAGATTCTTACTTCCTTTCCTCCTATCTTTTCTTCACGCCAGGCTCTAATAATTACTGCAGAAAGGCAGAGCATGTCTGCATTTGCAGCTGAAGTTAGCTCTGCAGGTGGGACATCACTCTCCGGAGGAGTGATGTGCATCAGGGAGCTCCTCCCTGAAAGATAAGCAGGACTTCCAAGGTCAGACAGCAAATCGACAGCCGGGGCAGGGCGGGGCGAGGGGGTGGGAAGCAGGGGGCAGGCGGCGAATAAAAAGGCAAAATCTTCACCCAGTGAGAACCCGTGCCCCGCTGCGGTTTGCGTAGTCTGTATCATCAACGGGTGGTTCAAAACCGAAGAAGGAAATGCCTCTGGGTTTTTTTTTTCTGCCCAGAAACTCCTAAGTGTGCAGTTTAAGAACCTTCTCAGAAGCACAATGTGTGAGGAAGCTGCCGCCTGCTCTTGCCACTGCACCACACCTCGACGGCCGCCTCCTGCTTTCGCTCTGGTGACAACTTTTCTTTTTCTGCCTCTTGGAGCGTTGGTTGTGTTACCTGCACCATGGTGCTCAGGAATCCTGCAGAAGAGCTTGGGGAGGCCCGGGGCAGTGCAGTTCCTGCACCTTCATGGAGCCTGCCACGGCTCTGGGTAGAGAATTAGCTGCATCTTCTCTGGGAGCAGGGCAGCCCTTCCTGGGTACCGAGCAGCGTGGGCCTGCTGCAAGGGCTCCGGTGCTGCAGCTCACCAAGCTCAGCCATGCCTCGGGAGGGAGGGAGTCGAGGTTCACGCTATAAGGCTATATTAATGCAATCCTTCTTTACTTGTTTTCCAATTAGCCTAATTGAATTCAGATTGCTTAAAAGTGGGCACTAGAGACATTTATCCTGATGGGATGATGGCCTTGAGCCCCAGCGATCCTATTAACTATAAGAACCCAAATCCCAGGTAGGGAGCAGTAGCTCCCATGTGACCTAACACTTTAATCTGCTCCTCCTCCTCCTCCACGCAGCACACACACACACGCAGGCAGAAACAGAGGTGCACACAGAGACATGTATAGATGTGCACACAGGTGCATGCATTTCTGCACACAAGAACATCCCCGTGGACAGAGACCAGCGCACATGCACACGCAGGCAGTTGCTGCCTCTTACGGTCCCAGCAGGCTTAGGAGAAAGGTTTAGTGCAAGGTACTGGAGGAAGAGCCTGGTTTTTCTGTAAGAGTTGGAGTGGACTCAGTGCGATGCCTGCCTGCCTGCCCACTCTGCTCCGGGCTTCCCCACCCTCCAGCCCCAGGGCCGAGCAGCGTGCCTCGTCACTTGTACTCCACCTCCTACCTGCGTGCTTGTGCAGGCCTACAGATGGTGTCTTGGCGACAGGGACAGTGAGTACTGCAGGGAAGAGCCATGCAGGTGCTGGCAGGGCACAGGACAGCCACCTCCAGTGTGGTGGGGATCAGGCTCTTGCTGAGGGCAGGACAGATTTGCAGCTGTCCCTTGGCCATCATGCTGCCCTGCATGGGGGATTCTCAGGAGTATCTGGGGCAACAGTGCTGGCCACCCGTGGGGCTGTGACTTGCTGCGCCCCGCTACTCCTGTGCACAGCTCAATGCCAACCCCAGGGAGGGTGCAAGCCCCAGACCCATCACCCCAGAGAAACTCCATTTGTGTGCAAGAACTCAAGGCACAAACCATCACCTCTCCTCCAGACTGAGAGTTTTTGAGTCTTTGGTGCTCTAAAAATGGTGCCTAAGGCAGTCCACTGCCCTCCCAGCAGCAGGTCAGCATAGCTGTGGCCAGCACCAGGGCTGGTCAGGTCCCACACTTGCCTCTGCCAACTCTGGCTTTTTATTTTTGAATCTCATTAATCACTTCTTTGGTGATTCTGGCTGCACTTTCTTCTCTGACCCTTTAAAGTGTGACAATGCTGATCCTGTATGTGCTGACAAAGTTAATTAGCTCCTTTAAACCACCAGATGCTTTCAGGAAGATTCTCAGCATGTCCCAGGCACGTTTTAACTCAAAAGTCAAAATTCCTGGGCTTGTTTACGCTCATGGTTCACA
Source organism: Tricholaema leucomelas (assembly GCA_013400475.1). Lineage (NCBI taxonomy): Eukaryota > Metazoa > Chordata > Aves > Piciformes > Lybiidae > Tricholaema lacrymosa > Tricholaema leucomelas. The sequence continues at coordinate 236,836 of WAAF01016428.1, forward strand.
GGTAAAACAACTCAGTCTGTAAAGTAACAGAACGCTATGGGGACACCTACCACATTTGTACACAGACAGAGGGAAACCGATTCGATCCTGTAAAGGGTTAACTCTCCTGGGGGAGTAGTCTTGACCGTGACCCCAGGGCCTCCTGACTCCTGGCCTTTCTCCAGGTGTGGCGCTTAGCGCCCATAAAGCAGAGGACTCCTGCTGTGTTCCCTGCCCTGCCTCCTGCTGGCAGCACCGCCCTCCTGCTGCCCTTGTTTTGCCACGTGGCCAGCAGTGCACGAGGTGTGGGAAGCCCATCGCGTGGGTCTGGTTGTATGTGTTTTGTACTTTGTTTTCCCTTCCCCATACCTTCTTCCTAACTCCCCCACCTCGAATACCTTTTTTTTTTTATTGTTGATGTTTTCCTCTTTTAACTTCCACATCGAAGCGAGACTGTTTGTTTTGGTGTTTTGGTTTGGTTTTCCTCTCTACCTCTAATTCCTTTTCTTTGGAAAAGGGGGAAGAGGGAAAGGCATCCTGTAAATTGTTGCTGATTCTATTAACTATATTTGAGACTCTGGGAGATTTAATCTAGAACTGAGACAGATCCAAGAGAAGGGAAAGGGAGAGAAGAAGGAAGAAAAAGAGACAAAAGGGTGAGAAGACAGAAGGATGAGAGAAGGCAGGAGGGAGGTAGGAAGGAAGAGAAAGAGGGAAAGAAAGAAAAGAGACAAGCCATACTTGGTGCATTTATTCATTTAAAATGAATATTTTTGCTTGCTTGGGTGGAAACAGAGAGAAAGAGACCTATAAACCCGCAGGAAGGTGCTAGGTGTGCTCCCGTGCGCATTTTGCTGGCAGGCTAGCTTTTGGAGAACTGACAACGTCCTTCGTTGCATAGAACACCTGAGCCCGTCGGGAGCAGTGCTGTGAGCGAGAGCACCCCTGTGTGCACACCGCCCCGCAAGGGCTGCACAGCTGCTTCCCGGCTTGCCGCGCATGACACGACAACCGCTATGGCCATGCGAATGTGGAGACAGGCTTATCCCCGTCTGCCTTGACCGCAGGCCCCTGCTCCACAGGGCTGGTGGAGATGTTCTCTGCCAGCCCCATCGCTGCCTGCCCAGGCTGCTGGTGGCCCTGGCAGCACTCCTTCAAGCAAGCAGCCATCCCTCAAACAGCCAGGGGCTCTCTAACAGGCCACTCTCCTCCAAGTGTTAGCCAGCATCAGTGCTGCTTGCTGGGGAGTGGGCCAGCGTCTACTTAGGTTTTACCCAGGAAAATAATGAACAACAACAAAGAAAATCTAAACCCCATTGAATCTAACACCCTTGAAGGGGATCCTGCCTGTCCCACAGGCTCAGCCAGACTTAGCACTAGTGGAAGTCATTCATTTTCTCAGGGTTTAGGTGCCCTACCCTGGCACAATCTCCCAGGTGGGCTAGATTTATGTTCACAGGATCACAGCCTTGTATGGCGATAACTCCTGAAAGAAAAGTCTCCTTTTAGCCTACACAAGTGATTTGCTGGTACCCCAGTCTCCAGAATTTGGCACACATAGCAGTCAAGCAGAGGACTGCTGCTGTCACTTGGCGTTTCAGCTGCATTTGGAGACTGAAATTAAAGCAGCCTGGAGAGGTTTCTGCTGCGGTCTGATATCATAGCTTGCTCATAGCTCCCAAGCCTTGATTTCCTACAAGTTCCCCTTCAGTTCTAAGTAAGAGGACAGTTTTGGCCCAAGCTGTAGAATTATATGGCTTTGCTTTTTGCCTTTTGTATATTTAGTACAGAGAGGGTCAAAACCTTTCTAAATACAAAGCTCTTGTGGGAAATATCCATGTCTGAGCAGTGAGTTTGGTTCAGAATATTTGAGACAGACGTGTTTTTAGAAAGATATGCATTTATTTCTGAAAGCAGCAGGAAGTGAGTGGTTGCCTACATGTTGTACATCAGCAGCACAGTTTTGCTAAAACCCCCCACATTTAATAGCATTTTGATCACTTTGAAAAATGGAAAAGGCACATTTTTTCCCCAGTGTTAGCTTTTTTGAAGCCATATTTTTTCCATGGGGAAAAATGTCATGTTGAAACATGAGGATCAGTTCTAACTTTGCACTAAGCAGTCACAGCACACAAATTGTGACCCCTCCCCAGGGCTCTAAAGTCTCTCTCTTGCTTTTCTCTATTTACAGTTAATGCTATAGAGCTACATGCATCCCTCTGCCTGCCCTCACTCTGTAGCCACTGTGGGACAAGGCTGATTCCCCAGCCTCTGGGCAGAAGTGTCTCTTCTACATCACAGCACACTTCTGCTCAGCTGCCTGTTTCATTTCGCTGAAGGTAGCTTGTGCTTTTTCTTTGATGGCATCCATGTCCATATTCTGGATGTTCTGCAGCTGCCCCAGGATAGAGTCCTTGTCCTCTTCTTCCACCTGATCTTCTGCCACCATCTTCTGAAGGTCTTCTGGCAAACCCACATCATCTCCAGCCATCTGTATTTGATTCTCATCCAACTCACTCTGATACAAAGAGCAGACAATAAAAACAGCACGTGAGAGTATTTCTGCTGTCCCAGGGTCTCCCTGTGAGTCTGGTCAGTTTGTCTGGGGGAGAACTGGAGCATACACACAGATGTTTCAGTCAAAGGCTTTAGATGCAGCTTGTGAATTCAGAGGTTCCATCAGCCCCCACACAAGCGCTAGGATGTTTCAGGCAATGTCAATTACAGGGTTTCAGCAGAGTCACAGTTGAAGCTCCTCGTGTCACTTGCTGTTTTGGAAATCTGTGCTGCCTTGTGGTAACCTGCTGACCCTGCAGGAAATCTGCCACCAGCTTATTTGTACCCACCAAAGACCTGCTGCAGCACTGCTGCGGCTGTCACCTGCTATGCAATCAAGCTACAGGTTCAGAAGCGCTGTGTAGCTGCCTTTCCCTGTTGGTTTGTTGCTGGGTATTTGTAGGGATCAGCACCCAGCTGAAGCCTTCCTGAAGGAAGGTGTGCTACATTTAGGGAAGAATTACTGGGGAAGAGGTCCCTGTCCTCCCCACACTGTCTCTGTAAACTATACCTAGGCTTTGGTTGGCATCTCTAAGTTGTGCTGAAGTGCAGGGACTGCCTGGCACATAATCGGAGCCGTGCTGCTAAGTGGGGTAATAGGAGGACTTAGACAACAAAAGAGAGGATGGAGGTTGGATGCGAGTCTGAGAAAGCAAAAGGAGACAGGAGAAGGAACTGGTTAAGCAATTAAAAAGGCTGAGATGCAGTAAGGGCTGTGCGGGCTTCCTGCCTGCCCACTGGAATGCTCTGTCAGTGAGGCTATGTCAATTCTTCAAACAATGGTGATTTTGTTCACATTTTATGGGGGATTTGGATGGATCCAGAGCTCAGAAGAAGAGAGTATTTTGACACAGTTCACACATCAAAGATAAGCATTAATGCCTCATTACATCTCCAAAATGAAGCATGACAGCAGCAAAGGCTTGATATGAATAAGCAGCAATGCTGTCAGCAGGAGGTGTTTTTGAGAGTGAGAGGGGTCCTGGGTTTGCATGAATGAATGAAGGCAAGAATGAATGGAAGGATGTATCTGGGCAATGTCTGCGTCGTTCCAGGCCCTAGCAAGGACAGGCAGGCTGTGATGCTTAACTACATAGCCACTATTTACTGCTAGGTCTGTTTGCACAGCTCTGCGTTCCGTACCTCTTACGGGAACACAGAATGGGGTACCCTGATTGTTACTACTTCAGGGTTGAAATGGATGACTCCTCCAGGTAAAGGTTGCTGCTATCAGATCTGTGGCAGCTAGAAATGATGTCCCAAGTGGCAGGAGTACTTGTTACTGGTGGTGTAGCAGGAAAATGTATTAAGCTTTTAATCCGCAAGTGCTGGCTACTGGAGGAGTTAACCCTTTGAAATTCTCCCAAGTAGCAGTAGAGTATGACCAAAAAAAATACTGGGCTAAGCACTGAAGAAGTCCCCATCAGACATGTTCTTTTCTTGAGAAGCCTTTAGAACTGAGGACATCATCCCTGCACGCTGCTGCACACGATGCAAGGAGGTGCCTGCACAGCGCACACTTCCCTGCTGTCAGCAGCTCTTCTGGTGCAGAAACTCCTGTCCTGCTGAAACCCAAAGTGCAAGCAACAGCACAGTCTGGGGCTCCAGAGTGTTCTCTGACCAAAGAAGAACTTCTTCAGATGTAGTCTACAACAGTACAGTCCTGCCCAAGTCACCTGCCTCTACTTGCTTGGCATTTAGCCTGTCCTTGAATGGACCCAGTATGAGCTTCAGCAGGGAAGAGCTCAACAATAAGCCAAGAAGCACAGAAGATCCTGCGTGGCCTCTTCTGAAATTTGATGCATCTGGTTCTGTTACTCAATTTTAAATGGAAATTCAAATCAATTCTGTGACTCTACAATTAAGTTTCTGATTTCACCAGTGGTTGGATTTGTGTCTTTTCACAGAAGGAGTGGTCAGGCATTGGAATGGGCTGCCCAGGGAGGTGTTTCAGCCACCAGCCCTGGATGTGTTTAGAAGTCATTTGGATGTAGTACTTGAGAATACGGTTTAGGGTGACCCTGGTAGATGTAGAGTTATCGGTCAGACTTGCTGATCCTGAGGGTGTTTTCTAGCCTGAATATTTCTGTGTTTCTCAAGTCTGGTGGAAATAATTTAAACCTTCTTTTCTCACAAGGGAAGACCAGAAGATTTTCCCACAGGATGTTCTTAAAGCCAGTCTAACACTGCAAGTACGCAGTGAGCCTGCAGCCCCAAGCACTTGCTTCTGAAAGTCAGAGTCAAAATGTGGTGCTGGAAATGCACCAAGTCGGCTAGCTGCAGGCAGCAGCTTGTAGCTGGGTGTGAGCGGGGTGTGCAAGGTTCCTGCTATTCCAGGACACATACAGATGGGGACTGTCACTTGCTCAAGGCCAGCCATGGCTCTGGCAGTGACAGAGGCATTACTCTACATCAGATACTCCCTGCTTGGACTACAGAGAGCGTTCAAAACAGGCAGACCTCATTGACAAGGCAGCTGGGGCCATGGACTCCAGCAACTCCATGCAGAATGCCCCTCTGGACTCCACCAAGCCCACGCTGGACTAGATGATGACTTTCCTGATGGCTTGAATCTCCATAGTCTCCAGGTCTCTGCAAGTGTTCAGCCACTGTTTTAGGATCTCTGAGAGCAAGAAGCAACATCTATTCTAGTAAATTAAATATGCCTGGCACTGGTTTCTTGCCCCAAGGCCAGCTGGCCTGGAACAACTCACTGCAATGCTATTGAACTCGCTCACCCTACCAAACAGGGTGGTCCCATCTAGCTGCCTATTGGCCATGTCTGTTCTAACTTCCAAACAGCCTCTGGGAACTTCTTGGGAGAGTGCCCAGCCCAAAACTGGGTCAGGCACCATTCTGACAATTCAGCAGTCCTGGTGATGTCCTTTGGCCCTGGTGATGCATTTGATGTAGCTGACCTCAGATCTGTTCTGTTGCAGGTGCAATGTCATGCAGAGCGCTTCACACGTACGCGGCACCAGGTGCAAGCAGGAAAGAGACAGTCTCAGCATCTGTTTCTGTGGGGTCTGACTGCACACAAAAGGGATCAAAGCTCCCAGCCCACTCCGCAGGGCAGCTGAGCTGTCTCCCTGAAGTGCTCTCCTGACTCCTTGCTCACAGTGCACTGGATTCACCTGGCCTCTGCAAGGAGATCCTTGGGTGAGTGACTCCAGCCCTGATCCTCCAGCTCAGCACCTGTAATGCCCCAGTTACATATGGAACCAAGGCCCATCTTGCCTTGAGTTGCAAGTGGGTACAGCAGCCCCATACTGATCTATATCATCTGAGGGTGCTGATACCTCACAAGCATGAGAAGCCACAGGCTGGAACTGCCAACTTGATTTCCCACAGCACTCTCTTATCTCACCCTTTCACAGGGATCACAGTTTGGAGCACAGCGTGGAGGCTGACTGACACTCCAGCTCTCAGGGCTATCATTTCATTGCCCAAAACAGCTTAAATGAGAATCCTCTCACCCTTAGGGCCCAGAAATACCATTTCAACTTATACCAAGCTCCTAGTCCTGCCCTAAGCTAGGTCACAGCTGTGCTGGTGCCAAGGTGGTGCCCTGCTGAGCCTGGCTTGATGACTGTTTTTCCAGGATGCCTTCCCTGACGACCACTGGGCTGTCACTGGACCCTGCTGTCAGCCCCAGCTCTTTGCTGTGTTCAGTGCCTGTGCCTGCGGGTGAGGACACTGCTTCTGCTGGAGTCTCTCATTGCCCTGGCCTGGACCTTCTCAGGGAGCAATCCTAATCCTGCTGCCTGCTCATGTCCACTTTGTCAGTCCATTTTTCCAGCTGTTTTACTCTGGCCTATTATGAAAACAGAGCAGCAAAAGAATGCATCAAGCTCATTTTCAGATTTTACTCTAAAGCCTGAGGGCACTGAAGAGCCCCTCCTGATACAAGTTTCTCCTTCTCCTGGTCAACATGCACAGCTAGAGCTTACGTAGTGGCTGCACACAAATGAAAAAGTCCCTTAGTTCTGGAATGGCAACACTCTTTAGACCAGGTGGGAACAGTACTCACAGCACAGGAGGGCAGGAGCTGTTTGAGAGGTGGTGCCTACATATCCCTCTCGTGGTGAGCTTTTCCTTCAACGCCTTCAGCAGCTCCTGTTGCTGCAGACACCTGATTGCATCTGAGTCTCTTCCTCTCTAAACATCAGTGAATCAAAACCAGCCTGCTGGAGCCGAGAGTCTTGCAGAGCAGTGTCCACAGAAGTGCTTTGACTAGGGGAAGGGATCCACCTCCCTGATGACATAGTCCCCTCCTGAGGCCTTAGGAATTCAACAGAACCCCTAACACTCGGATGGAAGAACAGCACAGGTGTGGCAATGCTCTGACAGAGAGTAGCGGCGTTTGAGCTGACCCGGTGCATGCACGTGCAAAGCAGTGATGTGCAGGGGTGGTGGGGCCCATGGCGGGGGGCTGCCATGCTGCAGAGATCTTTGGACAGGCCTGTGGTCAGATGTTCCTCTCCTGCATCATAAGCACTACCACCTCAAACCTCTGTGTTTAGACCTTGCAGAAGTGAACTCAACCTACGCCAGGATAAATTTAGGCTGGAGGTGAGGAGAAAGTTCTTCACTGAGAGAGTCATTGGCTACTGGAATGGGCTGCCCAGGGAGGTGGTGGAGTCGCCGTCCCTGGAGCTGTTCAAGGCAGGATTGGACGTGGCACTTGGTGCCATGGTCTAGCCTTGAGCTCTGTGGTAACAGGTTGGACTTGATGATCTGTGAGGTCTCTTCCAACCTTGGTGATACTGTGAGACTGTGACACTGTGATACTGTTTACTGGATCCTGGTTCAGGAAAAGGGCAGCGAGTGAGTGGTGGTTTTACATTAAAAGATTCCTCTATGCATTTCTATAATCTTTAAATCCGTTTTTGTGTATACAGGTGATGCATTGAATACTCCAGAGAGGACAAAGTTGTCCGCAGCTCAAATGTCTCATGGCTAAAAGCATCTTTCTGCTGACAGACCTAATTTGACAATTCTGTTAATAGGATTAGGTTCATTAAGGGGCTGCTTTCTCTCATAAATCCGGCCCAGATCGCATGGAGCACTGAAATGGGGGCCCTGATTAGTTCTGAACTTCATGCCTTCGTTTACAATGTGTGGTAGGGATTGATACTGGTGATATTCAGGCTTTCTATCCCATACCTGAAATGACTGATTTCATTTTTCAAGCTAATGAATGTATTACCACAGGTCTGAGAGCAGTTTGCTGCCATCACGTTGCACCAGAGAGCTGATTTGTTTTCAGAGACATGGAGCACAGAGAGAACAATTTCATTTTCTTCCTGGTTAACGTATGTTTGCATGAGGGCTTCAACCAAGAAATGCCATACAAGTGCAGGAGAGCATCTCCTGCCAGGTATACTTGCAACCACAGAAAAGCAGCAGAGCTGAGCCTGTGCTTAGTATCTTCTGTACTGGCTTACAGCTCCTATCCTACTTTGGCAGCAAGTGGCCTACTGTTATTACTGAAATTTCCCCCCTCTCCCCCCCAGGAGCACTTAGTGTGTACCAGATTTAAGACTCTGATCACCACTGCACTCTTGGGTGCTACGAGGGGGCAGCACTCTTGGCCAAAGACATCCAAGGGCCACTGAGGAGCCCTCGAACACCATCTCAGGCCTGAAAGAAGCACTATGGGTGGCAGACTTTCAAGATCACAAACACCCAGTGCCATGGACTTTTACTTTAGAGCTGGGCACCTAAGTGTTCCTCTTCAGATTTAGAGCTGGGACCTTGCAGAGCGTGGTGAGGCTGTGGGGAAGTGCTGTGCAGCAGCTGTCTCGGCACACGCCTGCACAGGGCAGACAAAGCCTAGTGATGTTTTACTACTCAGCTGCTAATGAAAATGCTGCTGTTTAGAGACTTAGGCCTACAATCCAATCAACCACTTAAAATCTTATACTTCATTTTTTCCCCCCATAATTAATCTTTCTGTAATTAACCTTGCCCTCAGGGTACGTTTTCCTCTATCTGGTCACTGTGCTGAGCACCCAGAGCCCAGGACAAAGAGCGTACTGCAGCTGGGGGTCCTAGCCCTACGTATGACACTGGTCACGCACCAACATACATCTGTGTCTCTCCAGGCATTTCCCTTTTGCTTCCAGGTGCATGTTCTGTCTGGAAGGAATCCGAACACCAAAAAGAGACTAAAATTCAAATGTGTCACTTTGATAACCACCTGCAGAAGTCTCATTCCATTTAAAGGGGTCATTTGAATGAGAAACCATAGGAGGTGTAGGCTTCCTTTTTAAAGCTGAAAAACTGTGCCTTCAATAAAAGTAATAGGATCACAGAATGCCAGGTCAGAAGCAAGCTCAAGGATCATTTGGTCCAACCTTTCTAGGCAATGGTGCAGTTGAAAAGACCCTGCCCAGCACCCCATCAAGCTGAGTCTGAAAACTGTCCAATGTTAGGTGACTGTACTGCTTCCCTTGGGAGATGAGTCCAAGGTCTGACTGTTCTCATGGGGAAAGGTTTCCTTCTGGATTCCAACAGGCATCTCCTCAGCAGTAACTTGTCCCCATCAAGCCTTGTCTTTTCCGTGGGACTCCCTGTGAAAACAGCGTCTCCATCCTCCCGATGGCTGCCCTTTATGCACTGGTCCATGGCAATAAGGTCTGCCCTAAGCCATGTCTTCTCAACGACGCACAACTCCAGCTCTCTCAGCCTTTCCTCGCACGGCAGGACTTACAGTGCTCGGATCACCCTTGGCGCCCTTCTCGGGACACTTTCCAGCCTGTCCACGCTTGTTTGCAGAGCGGGGACCGGGCTGCAGGCAGCGCCGCAGGTGCGGGCTGGCCGGCGCTGAGCAGAGCGGGACGAGGCCTCCTTTCCCTCAGCTGGCGATGCCTCGCTCATCAGCCGGGTGCCGATAAGTGCTGCAGCCGCCTGCCGCCCCGGCCTGGGGCTGTCGGGAAGGAGCCGGAAAGGCGCAGGCAGAGGCCCTGCGAACCGGCAGCTCCCGCGGGCCAGGCTGCGGCGTCGCCGGGGGATGGAAACGCGAAGGCGGTGAGTCTCGTGTCCGTTCGGGGTGCTTGCCGCTACCGCTCACTTCGAGTTTGCTTGCGGGAGCTTTGCTCGGCAGGGACACGTTGCTCGGGCAAGCGGGAGGAGCTTAACTGAGGTTTCTCCACAGTTTCCCCCGGCTTCTTCCCCCCCAACCCCGCACCTGTCTCACGCATTCTGCCACATCTGCCTCTTGCTTGAAAAGGCAGGCTGTAAGGGTTTGGTGGTAAAAGCCGTGCCTTCAGGGCTAGAGAAAACTACGTCTTTCACCGCTGGTTCTGAACCGTTTTACCGAGTCGCCAGGTGCATTCCCTGCCCTTCGGACTGTGCCTTGCCTTCGGGGCTCAGGCGAGCGCTGTCAGGAGTGGTGCGGTTTGAGGAGCATGGCACTAGGGGGCCTGTCGCGGCTCAGGGACAGCACCGGACCGGCACCGCGCTAAAACTACAGGGTTTGCACTTTGTCTTGCCGCTCGAGAATTACTGTCTGAGCCAAGGTGACGTCGTTAGGGTTGTGTTTGACTGCTGCATCCTTTCTTTCTTACGCTGCCGATGTTTTGGCGAGAAATCCTTTAGACGTTTCAGCAGATGCTTTGATGTTCAGTTGTGCTTGCCACAGAAAACATCAGCACTGGATTCTGTTGCTCGTAGGTTCTAGGATAAGTTTTAAAATTCCTCCGTCATATTTTCATGTCTGAGAATCTGTGTTCTGCGAACCCGGTGATAAATCTAAACCCTGAAATGAGCCAGTGCTGGGCTGTGCTCTTGCAGTGCTGGGCTGTGCTCTTGCAGTGCTGGGCTGTGCTCTTGCAGTGCTGGGCTGTGCTCTTGCAGTGCTGGGCTGTGCTCTTGCAGTGCTGGGCTGTGCTCTTGCAGTGCTGGGCTGTGCTCTTGCAGTGCTGGTGTCATCACCCCTGTCGTTAAGCCACTTGATAGTCTCTCACGCAGTCCTAGTCCCTTAGATTCCATAACCTGGCATGATTTTGACAATATCTGAAAGCTCTGACTGTTGAAAAGGAGCAGCTGTAGATCTGTTTTTCTACTAGTTTTGTTCCCTACAGTAGCTATTGGAAATGCTTGTTTCCTGGAGAGAACACCTGTACAAAGTGGTTGTAGGTTTTTCATTTGAAAACTACTGTGAGACACTTCCCCCCAAAAATGCAAGTGAAAAACTGGTTCCTTTCAAGCCCTGCAAAACGCTGCAAGGAAGGGACATGTTTGCAAAGCCTTTTTCCTCATCATCAGTTACTCTGGTGGCAGCTTTGGGCCATGGCCTGTCATTTCTAGCATGACATTTCTTCCAGCTAGAGCCAATACTTAGATGAATGGTGAGCAGGATGGTTATGGTTGGTTGATGGTTAGTGGAGCAGCAGCCTTCTGGTGACTGTGGCTGGCCACGCAGTCCTCTCTTTTAATTCCTGGCTCCAAGAGAAAATGTTCCTCCTGTGGGTGCTAGGAGATGTGGCAGGGATTTCAGACAATCCCTTAACAATGCCTATACTGTTACAGAGCTAAAATCATACGACGTGACAGCTCCTGGGCAGACTTTGCCCTCGGCTCTCCTTTGAGTTGGGTCCTAACAAGCCAAGGTGCCTGTGGGCTTCAGGTTGACTCTTGGTTCCCTGCTGTTTGGTGATCTCCATGACAGTCACCCAGATCCAGTAACGAATGAAGTATCCTGGGAACACAGTCTGAAGTTGTGTCAGGGGACGTATAGGGTATAGGCTGGATATTAGGAGGAAGTTCTTCACAGAGAGAGTGATTTGCCGTTGGAATGGGCTGTCCAGAGAGGTGGTGGAGTCATCTCTGGAGGTGTTCAAGAAAAGACTGGATGAGGCACTTAGTGCCATGGTCTGGTTGATTGTATAGGGCTGGGTTGATAGGTTGGACTGCATGAGCTTGGAGGTCTCTTCCAACCTGGTTGATTCTGTGTCTTAAATGTGTGGAACTCACTGTTGATCATTTCCTTACTGCTGCCTGATTAGTATAGACTAAAACATGGCATGAATAGGTCTGGACCTCAGCTAGGGCTGTCATCCTCAGATAGAAGGGTCTGGGAAGCGAAGCCATGTAGAATCAAGCAGATTGGAAGAGACCTCCAAGCTTATCCAGTCCAACCTAGCACACAGCCTCCAATCAACCAGACCACAGCACTAAGTGCCTCATCCAGGCTTTTCTTGAACACCTTCAGGAATGGTGACTCCACCACCTCCCTGGGCAGCCCATTCCAATGCCAATCACTCTCTCTCTGAACAGCTTCCTCCTAACATCCAGTCTATACCTCCCTCAGCACAGCTTGAGACTGTGTCCCCTTGTTCTGTTGCTGGTTGCCTGGGAGAAGAGACCAACTCTCACTTGGCTACAGCCTGTAGTGCTGCTTTTGAGGTTCTTGTGGCCAAAGTGTAGAACCCTGTGCTTGGCCTTCAGTCTCATCCCATTGGCCTCTGCCCACCCATCCAGCCTGTCAAGGTCCCTCTGCAGGGCTCTCCTACCCTCCAACAGATCAATACCTGCTCCTAGCTTGGTGTCAGCTGCAAACTTACTGCTAGAGTATTTCAGTTACAGCTGATATAATAATTGGGCTCACACTCTCAGGGTCAAATAGGCTCTTAGCTTTCCTGAAACCCACTGAGGTCCAGCACCTGAGTACCATCTTGCAACAGGAGATAGCCTGCAGAAGATTCAAGCTTCAAAACTTCTTGTAAATAGGTGAGATCTGTGGATGCTTAGTACAGGCTTAATGCTAAAGCCTCTACTTTGCTAAACCTTTGATAAACAAGATTTTTGCAGTTAAATCCCTGAAAACATGAAAGATGGTCAGGAAACGAGTAGGGGAGCAAGTCTTGCTGCTACAGCAAACAGAGCAGGGGGCTGTCCTTGTCTGTGTCCGTGAGTGCTTGTCAGGCAGATACCATCAGCACAAGCACTACCTGTGCTTTCTGTCCCTAGCCACAGGCCATTGAAGCTGCTGTCTGCTCTTAGCACCCCCCTAGCTTTCTCTGTGGCTTGCGGTATCTGCTGTCTGTATTTCTGGGAACGTTTGACAATGTCAGGAGCGCTAAAGAAAACAGAATGGGCAGTTTGCGTGTTTGCTGTAGAAGGCAGCAGTAAAAATGACCCTTCAGGAGCCTGGCGTAACACACGACTCACAGAGGGGTCCCAGGGGCTTTGCCTGTGGCTGCTTTTTTCAGCTGGTGCGTGTTGCTGCTGAGTGCCACACAGTCGGGCCAGATACCCAGCCCCTGCTGCCGCCTCTGCCTGGTGTGGCAGCGCAGAAAAGGACTATGAGAATCTTTCTGCCAGATCCATCTCCTGAGCAGAGCAAAAAGGGTCAAAGAGAGGCAGTCACTAGGGAAAACCATGTCTTGGGCCTGTCCATGTCTGTACTGAGCTGTGAGGGAATCCCACAGATGAGGCAAGCTGCCATTTTCAGAGTCCTGCGCTGGTTGTCGCTGCGTTTGCTGTAGCCTTGGCTGCTGACCTTAGATGAGAGCATCTAAGTGAGTGAGCAGGCTTACCTTTGGGAGTCTGTACTTCTCTCTCAGGTGAACCCTCAGGCAGGCTCGTTCTGCTTTTTTGTGGGCAAATGCTGCATCTCTTTCCATCCTGGAAATGGGAAAGGGAGGTTTATTGAAGTTGCTGGTAAAATGCGCTCTTTGAGCCTGAACCAGCTGCGAAAAGCTACTTGCAGGAGTTACACTGTTACGTAAATTGTCCGAGGACATGAAAGGAGTGATGCTAGGGGCCAGACTCCCTGCACCCCAAGCTTGTTCTCAGAGCAATTTCTTTGAGTCTTGTGAAGAATGAAGGACAAGGCAAACTCCAGTGTCTGGAGTTTGGACCCAGCTAGCTGTTCTTGCTGACTGTAGCAGTGACCAATGCCAACGAGCAGGACAGAAGAGTGACGCTTATTCCTCTTATTGCACTGGGGTGCTTACAAAGGGGTGGCTGCCTGCCAGTGCTGCTGGTCTATGGACGTGGCCACCTTCTGGCATGAGAGCACACGCGCAGAGTGCCAAAACGGGCTTTCCAGGTCAGACCAACAGTTTACCTATCCTAGTCTCCTCTCTCCAGCAGTAGGTGGAGGATAAGCAATGCTGTATCAAAGCTGCTCAGCTTGCAAAAATCAGTGTAGAGTACTGGAGCCAGAAGCTGGCCCCACAGCATCACTGTTAGTAGCCCTGGATGTCACCTAGGAATGTTCCTGGTCTTTTCTGCAGCCGTGTGCTGCTTCAGAACATCCAAGGGCTCCCCTGTGCAGAAGGCACTTCTTTTGTATGTGAATTCATAAAATGCTTTGAGTAGATTTATGAACTGTTCAGTGAAAGTTTTTGTTGGATTACTTATGTATTCATTTCCAAAATGCATCTCCTCAAAGGTTTTTGGTAACATTTGATAACCTTCACCCTCTCCCCTCTTTTTTGTTCCCTAGAAGCATCCTCTCCTCACAGATACTCTTTGGCAAAATAGTTTTTGTTCCAGTATAGCTATTTTGTCACATAAAAGCCACTTGCAAGATGAAAAGTTGTCTTTCCTCTGCTTCCATAAATGAGTTTTTGGGTGTTTTTTTTTCCCCTCTCGAGGGGGGAAAAGAAAGTTTCACATTAACTGGAAGCTCTGACACTTCTTTCAGCCAGTCACTGATGGGAAGCTTAGAGGTTTCTTTTTTTTGTTGTTGTTGTTGTTGAGCCCTCCTGGCATATTCTCCCTTTCTTTCTCAGTCTTCCTCTTCTTTTGCCCTTTCCTCCAGAATAATCATTAGCAGCCACAGCAGGTATTGAAACATATTCCCATAGAGCATCAATACCTATCCCTTTAGGTGTCCTAAGAGGCTGGGGGCCAGGAATTTCTGCTCGTGTGGATCTGGGCTTTTTGCTTGCCCTGGCATCATGAGGATACCTGGCAGAACACACTTGGCCAACCTCCCACCATTGCCTGGGCCCTAGTGTCTGGCCTGGTCTTACGCCTTTTTATTCTGGAGGATGTTCAGAAAAAGCCTGGCTGAGGCACTTAGTGCCATGGTCTGGTTGACTGGATAGGGCTGGGTACTAGGTTGCACTGGATGAGCTTGGAGCTCTCTTCCGACCTGCTTAATTCAGTGATTCTATGCGATTATCCACTGGCACACGGGAAAGCTGCGTGTGAAAGCTTCAGCTGTTCTTACGATAGTTTCAAACTGTACTTTCAGAAGTACCCCTGCACCAGTTCCTCAGTGCATGCCATGCTTGAAAACATCATAGAAACAATTCCTTTTCTGAGCATTTTCCTTATCCCAGGAATCTCCTTTTGCTTCTCAGTCTCAGTGAAGCATCTTGCTGGTGGGTGATTATTTCTCTTCTTAATATCCTTTGGCAAAATGCACAGCAAAACACTGTGGTTTATCCCAAACCAGATGATGCCCATCCAGCGTTTTGTGATAGAAATACTTCTGCTAAATACAGACCTGGATACCTCAAATTCCGTCAGTCATTGACCTTTCACCTATAATCATCTTACTTGAAGGATTTACACAGCCATTATGTAATTGACCATTAGAGGAGCAGATGCATTGGAGGTTTAAAAGTCAATCGTTTTATTTATAATTATGCATGATTTGAACTCATACATGTGAAGGCCTTTATTTCACTTCAGTTTTGATATTTAACGTGGCAAATATTGTAATCACAGGTAAAATAAAATGGAATCAGCTTAAAAGGTCTGCTTTATTTAGTAGATTTTTAGAAAAAACAACTGAAAATGCAGCTGCCAAAAAGAACAATCTTAAAGCCTTTTCCTAGACAAATGCCATCCATTTAATTTTGTGCCTGCCACAGTGAATGTGGACAAAGGGAAAAAATAGGCATTGAATTTGTAGCCCACACGGAGTACCAGGAGAACAAATCATACATGTTTTAGAATGAACTCCTGCGTGAGAAATGGCTTCATGCTTGTAGAAAATTTGGATAGACCAAGCAAGAGCAGCTAGGAATGAACCCAGCATATCGAGGTGTGGAGACAGCAGGGAAGTGTAGGAGAGAGCTGTAGGAGGAGGGGAAGGGGGAGCACAGTGCTTGATCATTTCCAGTTGGTGAACTTTTTGCTTTGGAAAGCCTCTTTAGCGAAGATTCATCTGCTTTAAAAGAGAACGGCGGGGAGTTGCCTATCTGGCTTTTGCTTGGGTCATTTTATCCGCACAAAGGTACCAAGAATCAGCCCCGTACTGATAATAAGGGAACAGGTACTCACTTCTCCTCAACCATTTGCTTTTGATATTCCTCATACTCCTCTCTGGTCATTCCTGCAGCTGCTGCTGGATCAGAAGGAGTGCTTTCTTCTTTGCTTTCTTCCCCTCCACCTCCAAGTCCCAAGTTCTTTACCTGGTTGCTCAACATACTTTTCATTAGAAAGGCCATCTTCTTAGAATAAAAGCTGTAAGCAAACCGCTACAAGAAAGCCGAAGCAAGCAAAAACGTTTTCAATCCCAACAGTTGTAAGTGGGAGAGTTTCTACAGCCGCATCAGCTCTTCAAGGGCACAATGCTAGTGAAACGTGAATGCCAAAACCACTTCGTCAGCCATAATCTGGATTAAAGAGTGAACTCCTTAATATCTAGAGGCAGATGGTTCAGATTACTCAAAAAAAATCATTAGATGAAGCTACCTACTTTTTATATTAATACTTTAAGCTAATTGTATAGACACAAAAATCAATTACAGCGTTCAGCAGCATTTTGACTTTCGGTCTTGCATTTCTCACAGAGACAAAAGCATTTCCCAAAACACAACAGATCTGACTTCAAAAGCTGGTTCACCAACCCCCCACGGTAACATACAGGCTACTGGGCAGAAACCCTTCTTGGATTTACTCGATCAAGTGAGATCTGAAAAGTGGAATTCTTCATTAAGCAAACATCCCAATCCTTGTTATCCCTTGGACATAAAATACGTGGGATGGTTTTTCTTCATCCCCTTTTCATGTGGGTGGTTTGTCCCACAGACGAATGGGATGTGGCTGCTTACTTTCTTTTCAAGAAAGCTATCATCAAACTCTCAATCACATCTTCCTATTCTTCATCCCATAGGGTTTATTTCAGCTCTTCCCCAGGCTATCTCTGTCTAGGTCACCACTTTGACAGGTGCTGTAGAGAACATCTGGTGGACTTAATCTTGAATTGGTAAAGGAGAAATGAATCTGACCTGTTCTGTTAGCTGTAGTACAGCCTTAGAATCTTTTTGTTTGTGGAGTGCTTGTGTAGGTCCTCAGCTTTCAGGAACTGATTCACTTCAGTAGCGTCAGCAGGTCTATCCAGGTGAAGATGTGCAGGATTATAGACTATTTTGGGAAAGAAAATAATCTGCTAGGTCTCAAAAGTTCATGATGTTGGGTTTTTGAGCATTTATCCCACTCCAACTGACTGCACATGCCTTAGTGAAACATTCTGCAATGTTGATTATCTAAATGGGCCTTCCAGAACTCTCATAATTTCACTGAGAGATGGGAGGATTCCTGTTTGCCTAATGCCTTAATCTGCATTAGAAAGGTTTCTAATTAAAGCAGACCTGTTACTATTAAAAAAAGGGCAGGACGCTCTGTAATCCTGGATTATTGCTGATTAAGCTTCAGGTTTCTTTTTGAAATAGAGTATCACTTAGAGGCATGAATTACAAATCACAACAAACTCACTACAGATCCTCAGAAAGCATCTTTCTGACAGTGGTCCAGCGATCGCTGCCTGCGTTCAGAACTCTCATCAATTGCAAGGCTTTGTGGGAGGAACAAACTTTTTACGCCCAGCAGGAGGGCTGACAACCAGCTGGTGCTGGGACAGTACCAAAGCAGAGAACCCCCGAAGCGAACACAGCTCTTGCATGGCCAAGGACACACAGGCATACGGACTTGTTTTGGGTATGCAAGTTGTGCTCGAGCAGAGCAACCCAGGTGACAGCAATGTCTTTGAAGCACTTCAAAGATACAGGCAGTCCTCCGGTTCGTATGGGGCAGCCACCCAGCAACTCTTTCTGCTGTTGAGAGCCATATGGCCAACAGCTTCACATTTGCGCTCAGGTGTCTGATGCTCGAGGCAAGCCTGATGCTCTTGCACAAGCTTTTGAGCAAATCTCTGTTCTGGTACAGTCCCTCTTGCATCAGACTGTGACATAGAGGATATAATCCCTCCCATATAGGATGAGTTGGGGCTGGGTCCTGCACATCTTTCTCACTGATTTCAAGATGTCAGTGAGTGAATAGGAGCCTTTTGTTTCTGTTCCTTCATTGGTGGGTTGGATAAATGGAAGCAAAAAAGAAAAAAGCCAGAAGTAATTGCACGTAAAGAGGGAAAGAAGACTCGTTGGGGCATGGCTTTGTATTGCGATTCGTAAGACCTCCCTTCCCACTTCACTGGTAACACCCAGGCCTGCTAGCAAAGCACCTTCTGCAGCTGACTGAGTCTTCAAGCACTGATGCAGGCTGCATTGATAAATGTACAAATCTGCATTTAGAAGCAGGCCTGCCGAGACCTCCTCCGAGGCTCTGTATCCGGGGATGAACTCTGTGTATGTGCTGAGGGGCAGCTTAGAGAGGTGAGGCATGCAATGAAGTGGTGTAGCTCTTGGCTTTCTGGGCACAGATGCTAGCAATTCCACTGAGCTGTGGCCACTTTTTACATAGTGAAAATTGCACTGATACTCTGCTAGTTAGCAGTGTGCAACCAGCCCCCCTAAATAATACCTCCTCAATTTAAAGGTGTAGCTGTGCCCTAGTATTCACCAGGCATTAATACAACAATCTTCAGCACTGTAGAGAGAGTTGACTTAGTTGCACTCTGCTTTGGAAGGGTTGTAAATATAGTCTTGCTCTGGCTGCATGCTGCTGCTTTCTTCCCACCCTCCTTTGGTAGCTACATGAAAAGACAAAATACAGCCCTGAATTTCTGCTGAAATCCTCAAAACCTTGAAAATACCTGGTAAAGACCACTAGAGATTGAATACTGGATCTTAGAAGAAACTTCTTGACTGAGTGCATTCTCAGCCACTTGAACAGGCTCCCCAGAGCTGAATCGCCATCCCTGTTACCCAGAGATGTGGTGCTAAGGGACACGGTTTAGCACCAGAGGAGAGTTAGGTAACAGTTGGATTTGATGATCTTAAAGGTCTTTTGCAATCAAAATGATTCTATAACTCTCTCCTCTCTTCGCTACAGGCAACGCCTTGGCCTCCTGCTGCTGTTAAGTCTCCAGGATCAGGCAGGACTGAACCCAGATCTCAGTGTTCAAGCTCTGAACAGCAAAGGGGTAAGTCATGTTTGCGTTTCATAGGCACGTACCAAATTAAAAGAAAAGCTTACTGAAAATATGCATCTTTATTCAAGTAAGGTCATCTCTGAACTCCAGGAGTCAATTTACATTAGTCAGGAATAAACATAAGAAAATGTCAGCTGCTTGAATGAAAACCCCCCAACAGTAGATAATCTTCAGTGTTACAGTAATTGATGCATCCCTAAGTGTCAGATTTTCTGCAGACAGGAATTTACAAACCATATTGTGAACTTCACTGTTGAAAGAGTTGGGTATGACTTGAATAGACCCTGACCGGTACAACGTGGTTCTCGTCGCTGCCAAAAATCTGCTACTTATGCACACTTCAAATACTATTATTAGACTTGTTCTTCCCCATACTGTCAAACTCCAGGGTGTTGTCTTCTAGTCCTGAAAGCTTCCTCGACAAGAATCAAACACACTATCAGTGTTGAAAGAAACTTCCTGTAGCCACCAATAACAGGAGGCTACACCGACAAACACTCTTTAATTCCAAATTTGTTGCTAGTACTTCAGCAACATACAGGACAAAAGTTGAGCTGGGCAATTGGGAGCTTTCCTTTGATCCAGTGAGTGATGAGGCAGTTACGGAAGGTCCAAAGAGAGATGACTGTGAAATGAAGCATGGAGCAAAGTTACCACTTTTTGGATGTTATACTTCAGACCTTCTGCTCTCTAATACCAAAGTTTCCTGGTTGCACGCAGAAGAGGTCAGATCTATTAGCAGCATCAACACATGAGCTGAGCTTCCCAGGAAGATACGATTGTGGTCTTCTCCTAAACGCTGTCCCCAGCCTTGCCCTTTCTAACAAAAGATGCAAAGGCATGGGCTGCTCTGGCTTTAAAACCAGGTGCTGGCTGACTGAATTCACAGCAACAAAACCCACAGGCATCCAGCTGATTCTATTGAGCTGTTCCTCATTGTGCCAGACAGATGCATTCACTTACCAAAATACGACTGCTAGCCTTGCTGTAGGAAGGGTTTTGCAAAGCCTGCCATGTGACAGTTCTGCTTAGGTGCTGCAGGAAGGCTTGCAGCTGAGAGGAACGACACCGTACATGCTCAGAATGATTTCAGAGAAGATACGGAGAGTCAGGGTTCTAACAGCTTAGACTCAAGGCACCTGTAAATATTTGCTGGTGTTGAAGGAACTGAATGGAGGGACTCCTGTTTTATTCTGGCTTATTTAAATGTTTGTTCATTTGTTGATCACATTTCTCCAGCAAGATTGGCTTGAGGCAGCAGCTTCTCCCATTAGTACAGCAAAATCTTATCAAATTTAGTAATTAATTTATAAAGCTATACCACTGACAGTGTATCACATACTGTAGCTCTGTAAATAGGTCTGTAAGTAGTGCTGTTTTATGGGTATAGCACAGATTCACTTTTTGGACCCTACTTTAAGTACTGAAATACATTGCATAGATTTATCATTTCTCCAAACCGACAGGCACAATACTGAAGTGTTCTGCGCTACAGCAAATTTGGCAGCACGTGTTACACTCGGAGAGCAGACTGTAGAATGCAGTAGTGGCAGAGTAGATTCCAGGGAGTTACTCTAGATTTGGACAAACAGATTGGTAATCCAAGTGAACTATCCTGACGCATTTGTGCACTGCTGAATATTAAACCATCCCACCCCGCTCTAACTCTACACGCAAACAACTCGAGGACAAAGTTACCACAGATATGTAAACAAGGCAAAATGAATTAATTTCACATTCCTAATTTGGGCTATCTGCTTTGTTTCTTTCCCAAAGCAAATGTTCACCTGATAAGCATTATGGAAAAACACCCATGTTCAGTCTTATGCTTCTGATATTGAAGCAAGACTTGACACACAGTACTGGTTCTGCAGCAGCTGCGGGACTAACAACCGTGTCTGAAGCAACAGTTGGTGAAGAAATGGGTTGACACTCACACAATACCTGTAGCTCAGAATACTTGCCATGTCAAGATTGAAATCAAGCCATCTGTATTTGATAAAGACAGGATAGCTTTACAAAAGTGAACACATTCGTACACGAACCAAATCGTTAATACAGTGGGTGTGAAGAGGTATAAAGCAGTGATACCTTTGCTGACAATGTTCCACTAATCTCCAAACAAAATTACAGACAGTTTTGAAATGACATAAATGACACCAATCCCACAATATACTTGAAGAAATTAATTCTTTGTGGTTTCCCTCACAGCCTACAACCAACCCCCAAAATAAGGAGTTAGGACTTTGCTTGTTCTCTACCATTGGTCTTGCACACTGGGTAGCACCAGTTAGCCTGTTCAAGGCCTGTCTTCGTGTCCACATATTACAAAGTGCTGAAATCCGTATTTTGTGAGAGGTTAGAACTTACTCTTAAGTCTGAAGCTGTTAAATCCAAGTGGTAAAACAAATAGAGAAGAACAGTTGTTTGGGGTTTGGTGTTCTGATTTTTTTTTTTTTTTTCTGTCTGCTTATGTTGTGGTTTTTTTAACTTGAATGTCAGGACACTTAGTGGCAAAGCTTTCTGCACAAACCATCCATCTGCAGTTCTCGTGAACAAGTGCCACGCCTGCTGTTTGGGTTTCCTCTTCTGAAACCTTAACAAAAGAGGAGGAATATGGCATTTGCCTTCCAGTATTTGAGAAAGTTGGATGAAAACACAGACCTAGATAGGGTCTGCAGTCTTCCCCTATGTAGCATTTGCTCTGCTGCCACCCAGTTTGTTTTTAACAGTTTAAATGGGAACTCATTTTAACAAAATTCAACAATTTTCGACATTGAACTCTAAAAACCACTAAAATTTCCCTCGCATACTGAAATGTTTGATTTGCTGTGCATACATACTGCTGTTATGTACACACAAAAGGAACAGGTCATCAAAAGAACTTTTTGGCTGCTGCTTCTTGTTGACTTCTGAAAGAAAAAGCAGAAGAGAGTTCATTAAGTACTTATAGTATAAAACTAAAGTTTAAAATACTCAGAACCTGGGGACTAGGAGATCGCATTCCCTGTCAGCAGAGACTTAGGGAAATGAAATATCTGTGGTATCACAGAAACAGAGTATGAGCTCTTCTGTTTACAACGTCACTGGTAACATCACTATAGCTCAAATTTCTACCAGACACAGAAGGAAGCAACATGTTGGACAGAAGCCAGAAACTGAAAGAACGTCTGAAGGAAGCTTCTCAGTATCTGATTGGCCTGAGGATTGTCACAGAAAATGAAATGCATGCAACTAAGCAGTGCAAGAATTTACATGAGATGGGATTTCCTTTTCCCTCTGGCACAGAACATATTTTCTTAGTGGATCAACCACACACAGATGCTACAGTTACAAAGGCATCAAAAAAGAAGTCAGTCCAGCAGAGGACCACAGGAATGGGAGTCAAGAGCTGCAGCATGCGCTTCAAGAGGAGAGAGGGAGGGAACTTGGTTTGGTCATCCTGGACAAAAGGTGGCTTGAAGCCAAGAGGCAGGAACCGTTTCAACATAGAAAGCAGACAACAGTCAAAGTGCAACAGGGCAGGTTGCCACTAGCTACTGTGGAGCAGAGACAAGAATAAAACTAACTCCATTATGACTAAACATTCGCAGTGAGTTCTGCGGCCAGTCAGTTTTATATTCTTAGAGATTTTGAAGACCTGACCAGTCTAAAAACTATGCAACCTGGTCTGATTTCAGTGTTGACCCTGCTTTGAGCAGAAGGTCTAACTACAGACCTCCCAAGGTCTCTGAATGATTGCTTGGTTTAAAGAAGATTAACATAATCATACCATTGCAAATGCAGTGTAAAATCATCTGCCTTGCTGCCTTCAATCCAGACCATACTTACCTATACATGATGTAACCAATGAACACCACTGTCTGCACTGCTACAAATATGATGAAGTGTGTGGTAGATAAGCACGACGGGAAGGGCGGCAGGTCTGGACACTTTGGTTTCTCGTTAGATGGCTGAAAAACCAAGCAAAGCAGTATTTGAGGGGGAAAAGCAAACAAGACCTGCCACCAAATGACTGTTAGGGCAGGAAATGGAACAAGGTCTTTGCAGCCACACAAGTCGAAAACATGATGGAAATGGCACTACTTGGGATAATCAGAACCTTCCTTTGCTTGTCTTCCCTTATTCACTTTTTTGTTTCTCAGCTGAACTGACTGATGTTAATTTGAGGGAAAAGAAGAAATCTTTGATAAATGCACTCTGAAATAAAGACACTTTGGTGGGCTCACTAGCTAGGCCAGACTAAGGTGCTCCTGAACGTGAATGCAGTCATCTTTCACACTTAGAGCCCTTAAGCGCAGCCTGCCTGAGCTTCCTCTGATTAAAGCTCTCCCCTTTGTGCAGAAGTAATAGAGAATCTCCTCTGTATAGAGCTGTGAAGCAGGGAGGCAAACATAAAAAAGCACCCAGAAAACCTAATTGCTTGACCTTGTTTCCACAGGAAATTAGACTAAAAATCATGCTCTTTGTGCAAAACGTCTCATCAAGACACAGATCATGCAGTTAGGTCAAGGCAGTGCAGTTTTAGTGAAGCAGCTTAATGAAGGATTAATTGCTCCATAAATTGCACACTGGCTCATCCTAGCTTTTCACTAACAGACAAATAAAGAAGTGTTACACTTCCAGCACATAAATTACCATATTTTGTTGTACTAAATGCTCAATGTCCCTTTTTACTACATGAAGGTGTTCTTTGATGTCATTGAAGTGCTGAGTTGTTTCATAGACTCCTGCAGCAGAGCCAGGATGTTGAGCTCCACTGATCAACCTCAGAGTATCAGCCATGGAATTTCTGAAATGAGACAATGACAAAACAGCTTTCAGCGCAGAACAGCAGTTTTGAGTCCAAATTAGTTTGAAATACATAGTTGCCCCCAAAGGCAGAAAAGCCTTTTTCTAGCTTCCAAGAATACCTATTGAGAAATAACTCCTTAATCAAACAATTAGATTAAAAAATGCTTGGTTCTGTACTCCGTTTGAATGTGTGCAGCGCACCACCTCCCATGAGCACACTGAAAACAAGATGTGGCTAGACATCTGCTTTGCCTGACTGATGAAGTCTAAAACAAGAGTTTTATCTGAGGCTCTTGCCAAGGCTTTAGGATAAGCAGAGTTTAATGCAATCTTTGAAGAAAACCAAAAGCTGTTTGAAAAACAGAGAAATAAACCCAGTCATGTAAGAAATAAAAATAAAGAGGCGGCTTTAGGGATAAGAAAGATTTAGATACGTCCTTGTTCCATGATTACCATTTATATGAGAAACTCATTTTCCACATGTATTGTCATAATACCTGCCAGTGTCTTCATGTGAATTCTTTTTGCTTCTACAACAAATCAAATTGGAGTCTCAACTTTTTATGGATTTATAACTAATTTTGTTTGAGGTAAACTAGTCAATGAGAGAAAAACCCTTAATCTCTAATCAATATGTTTATATAATTTCCCCCTACTCTGGTGTTTCTTTTCAGTTGCAAAGAGGATTATTCCACAGATAAAATATTTATCATGTGGCTGTTAATCTCTTTGTTATTGACCAAACAATCAGGATGTATGTCTTCAGATTTCTTTTTAATTTACTTAAAACTTTACATTTGGTTCAGATGAGAGCTTACTTCAGTGCCTCCAAGGTACCTGTGTACAGTGGTCAGCAATGTATCATGGAATGGTTTGGATTGGAAAGGACCTTTAAAGACCACCTGGTCTGGCCCCTCTGCCACAGGCAGGGACATTGTTCTTTCAGCAGACCAGGCTGCCCAAGTCCCCATTCATCTTGACTTTGAGCACTGTCAGTTTTAACTTTTACATACAGGAACAAATCACGAAATCTGGCTTGACTACTGTTGATTTAGAAACCTGGCAACAGCATATGATGGTGTTTGCGTGACACAAAATTGCATCACCCATTTGAAATGTGAAAGCCCCAAGAGAAGCGTTGAAACTTTCACATTTACAGGGAGTCTTCAGGAAGACGAAACTGCGCATCAGCTGCTCTGTATGCCATCACAACTCAACAACATAAAAGCCTCCAAAGGAGGGGAGAAAAGAAAACTGGAAGTGCACGTCCTGCTCAAAGGCACAGTGACAAGTCTAGAAGCTTAGACAGCAAGCACAGACGTGCTAGTGTCACAGCAGTGTTTGCTCCCTTGTAAGAACCATGCAGCATGTTTAAACTACTTGAGCAGCTCCATATGAAGTCAAAGCCATGCACTAAGTTGATCTACACAATGACACTGTGCTGTAGGCGCAGCACCTTAAGAGATGCGGTCAGTAATTATGGCCCTTCTTAAATGCTAGATCAGCAACAGGCTTCAAGCTGAAGACTACCAGGTACTCTTAAAAATCCTGCTTGGACAGAAATCAGCTCAAACTATTCTGCATTCTTGCCACATGGGGAAAAGTCCCCCTTTTTCCCTTCCAGTAAAGAAAAGATCCACGAAGTTCACTTTGTGCTGTCACCTTTGTAAAAGCTCAATCACCACTTCCAGCATGGATTAGAAGATCAATCACCTTCCACAGCAATACCTGTGGTTGCTCTGGATACCACAATGTCCTCTAGGCCAGGTGGGGTTAGCCCTCGACTTCTGCAGAACCCCCACTATTTACCTCAATGAGCAGGTTCATAATACCGCAAAGTTACCAAAAGGAGCTACCAAACCCCAGTCCTTTGTGTCTGTAAGCCACTGCCAAGAGAACTAACCAAAGCAGCTCTCACTTTCTCTCACTGTGCATTTTGGCTTTGGAACTTCTACATCCCAAGCTAGTGGAAAATAATAAAAAAAGAAGAGTCCTCTGACACAACTCAAATTAGCATAAATGTTAGCCAGAAGTGATTTTCTGTTTTTGTCTTGTCAGTGGATACATTATTTAAACACTGACCTACTCTTTCCCTGTATTTTGAATCAGTGTTAGAACCACCAATGAGAGAAGCAAGTTCTGCACTGGAAGATTTTTTTTCTCCTCTTAAATGCAGATCCATGCACCCTATGGCTGCTACCTGGTACCCGCTGGTAGTAATCCTGTCTGTCCACACGCACCTCCCTGTTTTATCTTGCATGAATGTGATGCTCGTTTTGTTCCACTCCCTCCCAGTACCACCAATCTCTGCGTAGTTGACAGAGGTCTGCACAGGCACCTTCCCCCCAGGCTGATCTGCTGTTGGCTAAAAGCAAAACAACTTGGTCTTCCTCAAATGTAATTTACGTTTTCTTTTGCCTGAACAATACCATGCTGATGGTTTCTATTGTATGAACATGCAAGATTCCTCTGTAATCAGATGATTACGAAATCCACAAATCTTGACAAGAAAATGGCTTTAGCAGTAAGTCCTTTTCCTCCGGGATGACCAGCGGGCTGTTCGCGTCTGGGTAAATAGAACAGTTCTTTAATCTAAGAAAAATATTAAGATGATGTTACACAAACCCGGACCCAGTAAGTAGTCACCAGAGGGGCAGACTGCCACTGTTAACAAGAAAATCTAATTTGCTTGCGAGGCATAAAGATTTGGCAAGAATATTAACACAGGAGCTTTCGTGGAAGAACAAGTGCAAAAATGGAAGCGCTCTAATCTTCACAAAAACCTGACCTACTTAGGTAAATAAGCAGAGCTGCCCTTGAGCCAGTACTGGGAAACCCCACAACTGCGGGAATCGCTTTGCTCCTTCTTTGAAGTCCAAGGGAAGGAATGTTTTTAGTACTGTAGGTGAAGAGTTAAACCAGCTTAAAGCCATTGCTGCTAAAGACAGACACTGCGGTGCACCTTAGAAGCGGCAGACAAGCATCCCTGTCAAAGGCAGGAATTCTCTCTCATCCATTTCAGCAGTGTAGCACCTTCAAGGTAAGATCTTTACCTAACTTAGTGATGTGGTTGGAAAAGGAAACTGCACTTCTTGTCCCCTTATTTTAAGAATTTCAGGCCAAGGGAGTATTTCCAGATACGGCCCTTGTTAGAGCCTTGCAGTGCTCTCTTAAGGCCAAGCCCTGCTCCTACTGATAAAAAAGATTCATCTACAACAGAAAGTACAGGAAAAAAGAAAAATACAAAAAAAACAAACCAAGGCCTATCCAAGGCCTGGAATTCTGAGAGACTTGACATAAAAAGGCAAATACTTTTTGTGATGTAAAAAAACACTTAACACTATGGAGGAGCGATCAATATATGAGGTTTAGACAATCATATCACAGCTAGGGAAAAGCTCCAAAGATAACATGTGCCTCCAAGATGCATTGCCAGCAGATCCAGAGGGGTGATTCTGCAACTTTACTCTGGGGAGACCTGGTGGGGAGTACTGTGCCCAGCTCCAGAGCCCTCAATACAGGCAGGACACAGACCTGATGGAGCAGGTTCAGAGAAGGGCCATGGAAACGATCAGGGGGTTGAAGCAACTCTACTATGAGGACAAGCTGAGGGAGCTGGATGGTGTTCAGCCTGGAGAAGGTTCCAGGGACACCTAATAGCAGCCTGCCAGTACTTGAAGGGAGCCACAAGAAAGTTGCAAAGATACTGTCTGCAAAGGCCTGCAGTATGGGACGAGGGACACTGGCTTCAAACTACAGCAGATTTAGATTGGATGTGCGGAACAAGTTCTTGCTATGAGAATACTGGAACAGGTTGCTCAAGGAGGTGGCTGGACCCCATCCCAAGGTGAGGCTCAACAGCCTGATCTAGTTGAGGATGCCTGTGCTAAATGCAGGGGGGCTGGACTGGATGACCTTTGGAGGTCACTTCCAGTCTGGACCATTCCATGATTCTATATTGAAGAAAGAATCAAACTACTTTAAAAACACCCAGAAAAGAGCAATTAGAAGAATAATCAGTAATTCTCAACAACTTCTCTTATGTGCAGAGTCATTTTCATTTCATCACTAAGGAACTGACACAAAAGAAACGTTGAGTTTGTCAGTATTTTCCTACTGAAATAATAAATAGGATTTGAAAGCTGGAAAAACAAACAATATGAAATTCAAAACTCAGCCATAATATTTAGAAAGCATTTACCTTATTTCAGTTACTTGTCTAATGACCTCTTCTTGAGTTTTCACAACTGTCTCAAACCCCTGCTGGGAAACCTGGCAGTGGAGAGTAGGGGTGAGAAAAGGATCAAGGTGGTCTTGGAAAAAGCAAATCAAGCTGAGCCATCAGGTGTGATGCTTTTTTTTTTCACTTGCCTGTCCTTGTTGGCCTGGAACCCCAGCTCCTCTTTTAGCAATCTCTTCTGTGACTGCAGAGACGTACTTCCGCTGCTCATCCAGAATCATGTCCAGTTGCCTGTTCAGCTGTTTGATTTCCAGGTGGATTCGATTCTGCCCCTCAAAGATTTGCCGCAGTTCGCGATCACCGACGGTTTCAAAAAGCTCATCCGCTGACAGAACAAAAGCACAGGCAGTTTGTAATCATCTGTACTCCTCTGATTTGGAGCTGCACTGCATCCTCTCCTTGCAGCCTGCGAGGTCCCACAGGCGCGTACCTTTTCTGGTAATTTGATGTGTTCTGTGCTCATGTATCACTGTTGCCATGGCAAAGATCACCCAAGTGGGATCAGAACAACCGAACAGAGACATTCACACCCTCACGTGGACTCCACATACTCAAACCCAGACTCTGTCTTGGAGTTCCTGTTTCAGTACTTGGGTAATGTGCCACATCAAACGGAAACAGGATGCTGCCATTATTAGGAGGCAGCTACCTTTGCATAAGCTGGCACATTGTATCACCAACTTTCAGAAGAGATTTGCAGGCCCTAAGGGCTGCTTTTTAACAGCCTGAAATAGACAAGCGACTGCATATTCTCGGAGAGTTCCTCTACAGCTTCAGCAGCATCAGCAATTCCAAAAGTCTCTGGCAAAAAGATGATTATTTCTTATCAATGGAAGGCTGGGCAGTATTTAAAAAACACAGATGAGGCTAAACTGGTGTAGGACCTTTACAAGTGTCATAACTTATCACCGTGCAGAAAAAGATGGCAACCTGAAATTTCAGGTCTAGGTGAAGCCTGCCCTGAAGCACCATCTCGCTATGTGGGAGTTCCAGTACCGCTCACTCTATCCAGACAGAAGTAAGAAGCAGTGTGGCTCCCAGTTCTCAAAAAAGCATGCAGGCATGACAGAAGTGAGTTTGTATTTCAGAAAATACAGAGGAGAAACCAAAGGCTCTTACATAAAGTAGCATTAGCTAGGAGCTTTGTGAGATCAGGCCTTAGTTCTGAATACCCCAGAAAGCAAAAGTTGTCCTTGACAAGTGAAGTGGCTGAAATAACTTGCCTGGCTGTCCTTGCATGTCAGGATGTTCCTTTTGAAATTCTTCTTTCTTTTTATCCAGTTCTTGTTGAAAGTGCTCAAACTCTTCTTGATACTTCTCTTTATCTTTCTGAGGAATTTCTGCACCTATTGTTGGCTTGAAAACATTATCAAAGGAGGAGGAGAGGAGATATTAGACATTTTTTATGGTCTCCACTGCTCCTATATAACTTATTCTCCAGCAAGGCTGCTTGGATTTCAGACTGGAAGACATAACACAACTTGTTGAGCATATTACTCTATTAAATTGAAGAAAGAAATCAGACATTCCTGTGGAGACCCCCAGCTGTTTCCTGACACAGATGTACTTTCTGCAATTAAAAAGCAATCTATGTCTCACAAGCATAGATGCTGTTTAGTACAGAACCATTCTAGAGGTATGGGAAGTTGAAAGCAAGAACAGATCATTTGTCTGCTTTCCCACCACAGTGTACATTTTAGTTTCCCTCTGCATGTTTTGATTTAGTATCAAGATTTTGGGTGATTCAGTGTTGCTTTAAGAATTCTGGTCTTGGAAATGTTAATTAAAATCCATTACAGTATTAGTTTTATTTTTAATGAGTTTAATTGAACAGGTAACAGCACAGCTATGTGCCAAAATCCTGGAACAGTGTGCTAGTTTGAGCCTAGCTAGAATGTTTTGGTGAGAAGGACCAGATCATAGGCTGTAAAATGAAAACAATGGTGATGTCTACTTCCCTGATTGGCTTAATGAGATGTGTAAGAATGAAAAGCGAAACACAGATAACCACTTCTGCCGCTGGTGAGCTCTGGGCTGCATCTCTCTCTCCTAACCACACCCTCCATTTCCTTGGCTAATCCACTTTGCCTAACCCCTCCCTGGCCGAGCCTCCATTCTTCCTTGGGACCGGGGGAAGGTTGAGAGGGGTAGGGGGAAGGTGAGGGGGTGGCTGAGAGCCCCTCCTGGGAGCTCAGGTTTCTGGGAGGGGAGCTGTGTTTCTGTATTACCTTTTACCTTATCTATTTCTGTCTATAACTGCATATACTGTACATATCTGCTTGTCTATGGTGCTAGCTGTAAATATAAGCTTCATTCAATTCCCAGAGCCAGCTGAGCCTAGTCTGGGTGATTCCTAAAAGTGTTGGGGGGGGGGCGGGGAACGCCCAAACCACCACAAACAGAAATGCTAAGTATGACTTAAGAGGAAATACCATAACCTTGTGCTACAGACAAAGCACACACCATAACGTAGTTTACAAATAACGCAGAAAGATGCTTACTGTTTCCTTCCCAGGCTCAGTCAGCTGGAAGGTCAGGAAAGATAGGACATCATGATCATCTGTATTCAACAAATCAAAAAAAACACTGTCAGTTGCAACTGCTGCATGCTACAAGGCCTCCTACTTCCCAAGTCAACCCTGCACTTGCAAAGGCTCTTCAGGTAGCAGTATCCTCCCAAGAGTTCCTGCAGCAGGGAAGGAGACTGCGCATCTTGATTGGGACAAACTGAAAGTCCTGCTGTGGCCAGGAAAAGGCCTAAGCATATCACAGAATCATAGAATTGTCAGGGCTGGAAAGGCTCCAAGGATCATCTAGCTCCAGCACCCCTGCCATGGGCAGGGACACCTCGCGCTACATCAGGCTGCTCAGAGCCACAACCATCCTGGCCTTAAAGACCTCCAGGGATGGGGCTTCCACCACCTCCCTGGGCAACTTGTGCCAGTGGCTTGCCACCCTCAGGCTGAAGAACTTCTTCCTAACATCCAGTCTGAAACTACCCGCTTCTAGTTTTGCTCCATTCCCCACCAGTCCTATCACCACCTGACACTCTAAAAAGTCCCTCCCCAGCTTTTTTGTAGGCCTCTTTCAGATACTGGAAGGCCACAATAAGGTCTCCTTGGAGCTTTCTCTTCTCCAGTCTGAACAACCCCAACTCTATTAGTCTGTTTCAGTAGTAGAGGTGCTCCAGCCCTCTGATCGTCCTCGTGGCCCTTCTCTGGCCATGTTCCAGCATCAGTAATTTGGAAATGTAAGTAGATCAACCACATCATCATGGTCAAAAATTGGCGTAATGGCCAACATCAGCAGTAACCCCCCCTCAGTTGTTAGCCCTACAAGTCCCCACACCATTTGCCTCAGTTTTGAACATGTGCTACCTGCAAGGCCCCCTGTTGCTGCAGATATTCCGAAGTATCCCTGTGATGGCAATGCCGTATCTTCCACTTTGACACAAAACTCATAGTCTTCTTTATCCGGAGTAAAGCCATTGTTAATTAATACCTGAAGGATAAACACAATTTTTACCACATCAATCTCTTTGTATTAATTGCTTTGTCAGTTTATAGTCACGGTCAAAAAGACAGCAGCTCTGGGCCTGACAGACAATTTTCACTCCACAGTAACAGAGCTTTTACCATTACAACACAGTGCAAGGTTCACCCTCTCTTAGGTGCACACATGTTTACTTTTAGACAAACTTTTACTACAAAAGCTATTACTGCAGTTAATAGCTATGAAGAGCCTTTTTCCAGAAGAAATCAGAAGGCAATTCACAGTCACCTGAGTAGTGTTTAAGAAGTCTTGAAGACTTGCTTATGCCAGTGGTTTTCTGTCTTCTCCAATCTTCCAAGCTCTACTCTTTCTTGGAACAGGGGTGTCTCAAGTAGTGAATTTCCATCTACTGTCAAAGAGCAGCTTTGGGTTTTTAGTCACCCTTCAAGAACCTCATCAGCTACCAAGCCCTGTATCGCTCTCAGATCAGCTTGAGAAATACTGCTCAAATAGGAGCTGCTCAACCGCTTAGAAGCTGAGGCTTTGGGGAGGCTTCTGCAGGCAAGTCAAGAGCCACAGAAGGCTCTGAGCACATGCAAGTGCATGAGCACAACTGACTCCCAAGTAACAAGAGGAGAAATCAGCAGTACCTGCCAAGTCAGCTTACAAAACCACAGATGCACTCATGTGGCTAAAAGAGCTTGTCCAGCTTTGAACATACTGCACCTCCTTCCAACTTCTCAACTAAGCTCAGCATTTTCAAGACGAAGGCGTTAAGCATACGGAGTCTCTGGGTTCACAGATCGCGTGCCTAGTGTCACGCTTAGAGCGCTGAGGACCGTCAGTAACAACGTGCTCCCGGAGTACTCACGGTCAGTGTTTTCTGGTAGTAGGTGATCTTCACTCTGACAGGATAGGGCTTGTTGCGGAAGTCCCTCTGACAGGATGCCAGTGCTTGTGTGGAGCCGTCGCTGTGCAGGAAGACAACTTGAATGAAACTGGATCTTAAAATTTATCAGCTAAGGCAAAGATGTTTTTACACAGGAGATGAGACAGAGTAGAGTAAATGGGGAGAGCTGTTTGCTTCTAAGATACATTCCTGCACCTGTGAACTTAGATGGAAACAACCTACGGTCTGGACTGTGCCAGCTAAGCCAGACACCTCTCTTTCCAAAAAGAGACTCCAAAAAGATGTGAATTGTGCTACTGACAACAATCAGAAATGAAACTTCATTAATTTCAGTATCAGGCAATTAGCTTTCAGTTAGTCACTTCTGTTAGCTGCATGTGAGACTCTGATAAGTGATGAAGAGGTAAGAAGTCTGTACCTCCACTCCAGTTCACACACCCCAAGGGACACATGCTACGTAAATATTCAGCTTCTGTGCTGTTACTGCCAGAACAGTGCTTTGACATACAGAAAAGCTCAAATGTAAAAGCAACATCAAAGTTTCATATGTGATAAAACATTTCTAATGCTGTTCAGAGTTTCATGCAATAAATCCTCATTCAAGAGCAAATAATCCTCACTGGCTCTGAAAATACACTTACTTCTGATGGTCATACAGAAGTTTTCCATTGTTGCCTACAACAATCACTCCAGGATTGTTTTTCTAGAAGAAACAGCAAACAAATGGAATAGTTTAAAGTGAAACACAAGTAACACCATTGATAGCCTTTCTGCAGTAAAGTACCTGAAGTCATTACACTACAGGCACACCACAGACATGTTTTTTTCTATCTGTACCTCAGGATTACATACACGATCTTGTACGGTGATCACAAAAACCTCAGGAGCTATCTGTCATAGTCTAAACAAAGCCCATTGAACACATCTCTAGTTATTTACATTGCTAGAGGGTAAGAGCAAGCTAAAATGCCAGTGCCAGAACAGGTGTGCATGACTACTCCAGTTGAATTCACATTTTATGAAGTGAACTCCAGTTTTCACAGCAGCACCGGATTAGGGAGTTCATCTCCCTTCCACCTTCAGCATTTTCAGACATCTTCTCCCAGATTATACTGGCACTGGCTGCAATAAATTTGTTCCTGACAGATTGTGGGGCTGTTTCCTAACCCTAGTAAGGTATTATCCACAAAGAGTTCATCTGGTACTGCCAACTAAACACCCTGCTGGTGATGCCATTGTTAAAACTGATTCTCCACTGTCTTTCAAGTGGTTACATGTGCTTGCATCCAGACATGACCCCCAGCGGGAAATGGACTGCCCATCAACTGTGAGTATTGGATGCTCTTGTCTGCTGTGCTCTGAGGTAATTTGACTTGGAGGCTGCTTTGGAATAGCAACTGTCTCCTCCATCTGCTCCAGATCTTCTGCTGCTGAACTACTCAAGGAGGATTTGTTCCGAGAAAAAAAGTATCTCTGAACACATGGAAAATTGTGTTTCCAGAGTGTGATGTTTTTCATCCAGTGTTGTCCTGGGTTTGCTGGGACACAATCACAGGCCAGCCATGGACTGTGGGCTGTTAGCAGCTGAGGCAGCCAGGACAGCTGACTTGAGTTGGCTACAGATGCAGCTCATTCCATGAGCATCATGCCCAGTATAAAAGAGGGAGTTTGCAGTGAGGGCAGCTTCTTACTAGAGCTCCTCCTCACTCCTCTCCTGCGGGCTGCTGTCCTGAACATTGTGACTGCTGCGCTTTTTCTGCGGTGAGAATATGTATCTTGTGCTGACATTGATATTAATGTGGCTATTTCATTTAAGCTGGTTTTTACTTCAGCTTGTGGGTCTTCTCTCCTTTTCCTCATCCTTCCTCTCTGCTGGGGAGGGGTCACTGGGTGATAGAGGAACTGCTGTAGTTCAGCTAAGATATGAGCTAAACATAGATGAATGTACTTGTCCAAAGCACACATCTTTAGATATATCAACACATCAAACGGTACATGAACATTCCAAGTTTCGGCTTGTACACATATATGTGGTATTTTCCCTCCAAACTTAACACATAAATCAATATTCAGAGACACTCATGATTTGCTACACTTCGTCTCTGAAGCTTGAAAAGTGTGAAAGCCTCCAGTAAAAATCCTGCAAGGGATCCTTGGTCATTTTAACTTATTCCTTTGGAGTGAAAGGGAGGAAGAGCGGGAGGAACAGTAGGAGAATCTTACAATATGAAATGCTATTTTGATTTCCACAAAGGTATGTGCATAAAAACAGGCAGGAAATCACTTTAGAATCTTTGCTAGAAGTGTTTGCCTCTGACTAACCTTTCCATCATTGTCAAAAGAATCAAAGAAAATTCCAACACCATTCCACTTATCAGCTGCCCCAAAGACAGGACCTTCTAAGCCTTGCTCTTCTGTAAACCAGATTGCCTGTTACAGAAAATAAGAAGTGTGAGTCAGGAGCCACTTTTTTACAGCATATCTATTTTCCAGTTAGATCAGAGTCTGGATACCAATCCATCGGCTCCAATGCGGCCTCTTCCGGTAACTCGAAACGTCACTTCCACCTCCCAGTACTCAAATATCGACTTGTTTTTCGTCCACACTGACCCTCTTTGGCTTTTCAGAGACGTCGTTATACGGATCTGGTCTGCGCTGGGTATGGCGTCTAGAGAGGGAAGGAACCGACAGGGAATGTGTGAAAGCTCTGGGAGCGCTGAACCGCTCAATTAACAAGGCTCCTAAACTCGCGGTACTTTCTGCTCTCCTCAACTAGAGAGCAGCTTTCAAAAGAACGTCAGGGGAGCATTCAAGCACTTGGGTGGAGGGGTGGGGGATGTGTGGGACCCAACTGTCCCTGACCCCCTCCATTCTTTACTTTCAGGAACCTCACTACTGCTTTATGGGAAGATTGAATTGCCTTCCATTTGTGACTGCAGTGTACAGCTTAGCAGACCGCTGGCCTTGCTGCTAAGGCAAGCATTAAATCAATCTTTAAAAAGCCCCAGCACAGAAACAAGGTTAAGCTTTCTGCTGTACCCCATGACTTTTCATGAACAGATTTCTGTTCTGCATTTTAAAAGGATGCTTTAATTCTCTGCTTAATAGTTTAAAAGAATAGGCTTGCATTTAGAGAGAGACGAATTCACTTGTATTAAATAGTATTTGTGATTATCTGCTTTAAAAAGCTCATCTAAAGGCAGCCTCCTTTGTGCCACCTGTAGCATAATGTCAAACAAGAGGAAAAAGTTAGCACTTGTGAATTAATATGAACTGAAGATGGTCAGAAAGTCAACCTACAGCAGTAGCTACTGCAGAGAGGCTCACAGTAAGGCAAGACCTAATGCACAGTAAACATCAGTAGGGAAGACGAGGTGCCTGAGCACCATCAACCCTTAACCCGTGCTGCAGAGGACACAACTGCAGAAACTTGCAATAAGGTTGTTTGTGCCAAGGCAGACTTTGTCTCGAGCTGTCAGTGTATGGATTCCTAGGCACAGAAGTGTCCGCAGCTTGTCTCGGGTCCAGCACTCCGACTTTCATTTTGACCCGCAGTGACACATCATCACTTCAGGAGGTTTCGTCAGCCTTAGCAATAGAGCTACCGCAGGCAAGTAACTTCCAACCTGGTGCCAAGGAAAGTGGAGGAGGATTTGCTGGCGTTTTTACCGCTATCACGGCGTCTCCTCTGTCCCTTTAGGGCAACATGGAATTCCTCGGGAAGGGGAGCGAGTGCGCAGGGGTGTACCCACGGCGCTTACGGCAGGGTCGGTCTACCTCTGCCCGCGGCTAAACTGCTGCGGGAGGCTGAAGGCTCGGGAGACGACGGAGAGAGGCGGGGGCTCAAGTTCCCCCATGCCTTGATAGTTCCCCGGAACCCAACCGAGGCCGACAGGTCCTGCCGCCTCCGGTCCTTATGGCCTCAAGCTGAGCCCAGAGACGTTCAGATTTGATCTTGGGCAAAAATTCTCTACTGAAGGAGCGCTCGGGCATTGCAACAGGCAGCCCAGGGAGGTGGGGTCGCCGTCCCTGGAGGTGTTCAAAAAACGCGTCGAGATGGCACTTGGGGACGCGCTTTAGTGTAGGTGGTGGTGTCAGTCGACGGCTGGACTCTGTGGTCTATGACAGAATCACAGTAACGATCCAATGATTCTGTCTCCGCCGTGCCACTCGGTCCCCGGCCACGGCCTGTGGCGGGTCCTTCCCTCACCACCTCCTAAAATAACGAGAACTTGCCCGCTGCGGAGCCCCTCGCAGCTGCCTGCACGGCCCCGCTCGCACTCCGCCGACCCCCGCCCAGCACTTACTGCCCGTATGAACCCAGAACGGCACCGTCCCGTCCGCCTGCACCAGGTGCGGCCCCTTGAAGCTGTATTTGTACTCAAAGCGACGGTGCGGCGGAGCTGCTGCCGCCGCGTCTTCCGCCGCCTGCCCGAGGGCGTTCGGCAGGCGGGTGAAGGCGAGCAGGGTAGCGGCGAGGAGGGCCCCGGCCAGGCCACCCCGCTGCGCGCACGCCGCCATCTTGGCCCGTGCCGCGGGACGCCGGGTACCGCCAACAGGGCGCCGCGCGATTGGCCGGGCGGAGGGCGAGGCGGCGGGACCAGCCCGGGGGCGGTGCGGGCCGAGGCGCCGCCGGGGGCCGGGGGGAGGGCGTGCGTCGCTTCCGGGCGGAGCCTTCGGAGGCGGGCCGGGGTTTCGCGTAGCGCTGCTGCGGCTCTCGGAAGCGGCCTGCACTCTTTAGCTGTGTGCGGTGCGTGGCTCGTCTCGGGAGTGGCCCCGGAGAGCCCGAGCAGTCGGCGCCTGGGAGCGTTGTGAGCAGCCCCGGGCGGCCGCGAGCCGCCTTTCCCTGAGGGCTCAGGCTCCGCAGGCCGCGGCGGTGCGAGCGGCTGCAGGAATGGCCTACGAGCCGGCGGCCTGCTCCTCTGCGGGCAGCTGGGCCTCGGCGGACCTCCGGCGCTCCCTCGTGCAGTGCGGCTTGTGGCAGGGGTGCGTGCCGTTAACAGTCTGCAGGGTGAACGATCAGATCTTCTCCCTCCGTGTTACTTTCTTAGCAAAGCTCCGCTCGCACAGGCTCTGTCCGTTTTTAGCATAGTCGGAAATCTTGACAAGCAGTGCTGCTTCTCAGCACAGGAGATCAACATTCTCTCGTGGAAGTGAGCAAAGCAAACCCCTGATGATACTCACAGCCTGGGTTACGTGAGCTGGCAGTGGTGACGGCTGGTTAGTGTTCCGGACACCGCTTCAGAGAGGGTCAGAGTTATAAAGGTGAGAAAAAGGGATGTGTGTCTGTCAGTGTGCAGCATCACAGAGCAGGGGCAGGTGTTAGCCTGTTTCGGTGGAGAGGCAGTCTATGACCAGAGGATACCCCTGTGAAACTGATGGCTGAACCAACAGTTGGGACTTCCTTTTTCGTTCTCAAATACCATCTGTTGCCCTTATGGCCTCATTACAGACGGAAATAAGGAGCGGGTTTTTAAAGTTTTTCTGCACCCTCGTGTTTTGTCCTACTCTTTTCACATCAGTTCGTTGGTGATATCCCTTCTTTTGCTCTTAATTAATCTGTGAGTAGGAGGAATTTAAGAGGCAGTAAGTAGGTTCAGAAACTGCTGAAGAGGGAGAGGATCCCGGACTCATCCAGGAGAGATGCAGTTCTTTTAAAACGACACACATCTCCTTCAGCGTAGTGAAAGTACAATCTTGCCTATTCACTGGGAAAGACACATTCGCTTTCTCACACAAAGCAAATACACTGATCAGATGAGACTTACCTGAGGTACATTTTAGGAGTTTCTCGGGTATTCTTGATAAGTTAGCACTTGTTAGTAGAGAAGTACTCAATATTTTGAGTAGTGTCTTCCATCCAACTGTGTTCTCAAATATTCAGGAACAGGTCTTGGTTTTCTGGAGCGGATCTGCGGGAGATGCTAAGGGAGCCTCTCATTGACAGCTAACTAGACACACAAAACTCTGCTGCTTTTCTCTTCTTTAAAAGTCTGGAAGTAGTTTTTCAGGTAAAATTTCTTTATAAGGGTAAAATGGTGTGCGTGTGTGTCAAAAGGTATGAAGGGAACGGCACAGAGCTGTGTCCTGTATACAAACTTGAACGTAGAAGGTTTTGCCTCAGCATGAGGAGAAACTTCTTTACAGTGAGGGTAACAGAGCACTGGAGCAAGCTGCTCAGGGGTGTTGTGAAGTCTCTGGAGGCTTTCAAAACCTGCCTGAATGCATTCCTGTGCAGACTACCCTGGGTGATCCTGCTTTTGGCAAGGGAGTTGGAGTGGGTGATCTCACAAGGTCCCTTCCAACCTCTAGCATTCTGTGATCCTGTCTGCTTGTTTGACTACGTGAGGTCACTATAGGAGACCCTGAAAGGGGGACTGCAAAATATGTTTCCTGTTTGTAAGAACTTTCTTGAATTCTAGCCTGAAAAATACTTTTATTTAAAATACAGTTAACAGGGAAACGATGGTCCAGCAAAGAGAGCAGGAAAGGCTTACTGGCCTGAAATCTGCTTGGATTAGCAGGGACCAGCAGCTTTCTCTCTTAGAGAAAATATGGGCCTCGCTCATCCCCTTAACCGTGGATACATGCTCACTCAGAAAAGCATAACTGTATCTGCTTCGCAGAAACACACAAGAACACAAGCTGCTGCTTAAGGCTTATTAATCACACATCCAGAACGCCTCTTCGTAGGATACTTCTTGGGTGGAAACCTGTTGACAGGATGATAAATGCTCTATAATCTGTAAACCTTAACTGTCTTGGGTCCTGCCAAGCTACTGTTTTGCTCTTGTTGCTTTTAGGAAAACTCCATCATATTTTCCAGAGGCCTTGTCAGGGAAATCAAAGACTCAAAGGATATACAGTACCTGTGAGTCAGTACTCCAGCCTCCAGTCTTGTGAGCATTTGGACATACTAATGAGACCACATTGGAAGTGGGCAAAGGAAGTAAAAGGAGGAAAACAAATGAAGCCACAGTGAGGCCTTTCTAAAGGTGTTGGGTGAGCCATTGTTTGTCACAATACTAAGCTTCTGAGGTACCTTGGCTGAATTTAGCAACCCTGAGCAGACCTGCAGGTGACTACGTCTGTAACTAATGTGTGAAACACGAACATGTCTTATACCAAGAGAAATCTGCAGTACAGCTGGTAGACTGTCCAGTCTCTTCTCATCTTAATGATTAATCCAAGTTTTGTGTATGTCTGTGAAAGCAAGCATTGATACACAGACCCGAGTTCCTTCATGTTTCACAGAAGGAGGTATGACATGCTGAAACCACCTGTGATTTTTTGCATTGGTTGTGCTTAAGTTTGTGTAGTGAATGGTTGAAATGCAGCTGTGACCAGTTAGGGGAAACAAATCATTACTAAGACGGGTGTTAGACTTCCAGTAAAAATGTTACATCAGTAGTGATAGAGATGTTGTTGTCTCCAAAACACAGAACCTAGGTCTTCTTACCATGGTAATGGTCCAGGACTGCTGTTTTTACTAACCCTAAGCTGCCTTTCTCCTTTTTCTGTGACCTCTGTATGGGGAAAATGGATCTGCAAGGCCCCAGGCGTGCTACTGCTATGCGGAGGCGAAGTATGTATGTCTGGTGGAAAAGAGCCACTCAGTTGCATTGTTCCAGTGAGCGTTCCACCGACTTACTGCCACAGAGCACCGTTCCCTGGAGACCTGCACAAGAAAGGATGCTTCTGTGAGTCGAATGTGGTAAACAGCTGACCTGGCACATTCACCCAAACACACCGTGAAGAGGAACCACAAAGATAGGCACAGACAGAGCACAGGC
Organism: Tricholaema leucomelas; assembly: GCA_013400475.1. Lineage (NCBI taxonomy): Eukaryota > Metazoa > Chordata > Aves > Piciformes > Lybiidae > Tricholaema lacrymosa > Tricholaema leucomelas. Next base: position 276,903 of record WAAF01016428.1, read on the forward strand.
TACATTTGTGCCACAGGCATGTTTCCGTTGTTATCACATGATACTTAAGGGTCCTTCTCTGGTGGGTTCTTACCTGCAGGTCTGATGAGATTCCCTAGAGAGGCTGAAGGTTAACACAGGGTACCTTAAAAGAAGCAAACAGTAATGTGTCTTTAGAGCAGGCAGCTCCAGAGCAAGTTGAGAGGTAAAAGGCAAAGTACTGACACATCTGTAGAGTGTTTATGTCCAGAGAGAGGGTGGTATCTCATGTGCGAGGCAATAAAGAGCCATTAGGGACTGGGGTAATGGTATAAAAACAGTGTGGAGTTTACCTTGTACTGGGCCAACAGAAAGCTGAGCACATGTAAGCAATTCTTGAGTGCTGCCTTTGAACAACTCAGCATTGATCTGTCAGGATAGGTGTGTGTCCTGCCAACTGTGTGTGTAACACCAGAGCACCTTCCTGAAAGAGTTGCCCTCTGAACTTGAGTTTCAACTGAGGCAGGGGCTTTCAGGGCTGGGCCAGCAGCAGACGCTGAGCAAAGGTAAATTGTGTTCATCCCGTTCTGGGCTCTCAGAGAGAAGATTCAGCCTGGCCTGTGTTCTCCAATTGGAGCACAAGGCCTTTTGGTTTTCTCTTTTCCTGAGGCTATGCAACAGTACTGTAGCCTTGGCATGGCTCTCTAGGGCCACGCACACGAGTGAAAGGCTTGCTCTCCTGGGCTAAGGTGCTGCTGGAAATGTGGGAGAGGAAAACTACTGGGCATCCTAGAGAGCTTTGTTTGCGTGCTTTGTCAAGTTGGCGAAAGAAAGGTCTGTTTTCTGAAGTGGTAAGCCGTATCTTGACAAGTCATTCCCATTTCAGCTCTACTCCGAGTCATTTGAAAGTAAAGTCATTGTTGACTGAAAATGCACCACGATTTCAAAGATACAATTAATATTTTGACCCCGGTTACGTTTTCTTTATTTCTTTGGTGCAGCCTTCAGAATTCTCTCGTGTTCCTTCTCCTGCTCCTGAAATCTGTGTATGAAGAGTATTACTTAACTTCAATTAGAATGTTAATCACAGAAGACAAGTGGTTACTGAATCTTGCACTATAATTAATCAACCTGATATTTACTTACTGTGTTGTTCATACTGGATTAAGCTGTAGTTGGACAAGCAGGGCAAGGAAAGTGAGTGACAGGAGCATTATTATGGCACACTGCCTCCCATTGGGAAAGTTCATCTTCCTTCTCAAAGAGACGCCTTCAGGGATCATGTAATTTGAATTCCCTGTGAATTTAGTGTCATCTTAGCTTGACCAGCTCTGGAAGAACATATTAACCTCCTCTTGTGATTTTCAGAAAACCGTTCTAATTTAGCAAGTAATTAAGGGTCACATGTAGGATAAAGAGCTAGATAAGCTTGGATTACGCACAGGAAGCTTTGTTTCCAAGGCAACCCCAGCGGAGGGGGTGTTAATGCTGAGGTCAGTCAGTTAATGAACTGGGAATGGTTACAGGCTGCAAAATGTATTAAAGCTGGGGAAATGGAACTTAACAATTGCATTACCATTTAATGATTTGGTGATAGAAAACAAACGCCTATGAAGCTAGCTATCACATAAATGCTGGAAACAAAGCTTAGAAGCAGTGGGACAGTTCTGCTAAGTGAGGTCACAAGAAGTCCAACACAATGATGCTTGGCAAAGCTCTTTTTTTTCCAGTTACTTGGGTCCTCGTTCGTGGATTTTGCAAAATGACGCCGTCAGTGTTTGCGTAAGCTGCCGCTGCCAAGGCGTGCGCTCCCTGCTGGGTGCTCATTTCTTGCTGAGGTTGGTCCTGGTCGCTACCTGTGTAACTCTGCCAGAAAGCAGCCTGATAAGATTTAGCACCCTGGAAAAAAAGGCTCTAGGCTTCCAAGAGCTCTTGGGCTGTAGGCTCTGGGAACTAGGCTCGTGGAGAGTTTGACAGGACAAGCACAGAAACATTGTAGACATTGCTGAAGTGTCCCCGTGGCTGCTTTATTTTTTTATGTTTTTATGATGCTTTACGCTTTTCTGAGCATGTAGGCTCAATCGCTCTCCACTCTTCCTGATAATAGCAGGCTTTGACAAGTAAAAATTTGTGTTCCCATAATTCCATGATGGAATGCTACTGGCACAAGAAAGAACTTTGCACTTCTTCCTTCTGTGTTTAAAAACTCCCAGATGCATGCCTGCAAGCTGGGGCTCTGCAGTAAGTTTGAGAGCTCATGGTGGCTTTTCCAGAATTCATCTCGGATTTTTCAGGGACTTAAATTTGTCTACAAGAGGTCTGAATATCTGGCTGCCTGCAGCTCTCTTTGCAGCTCACAGAGATGGATGTAAATTTTTCATTTCCTTTTGGTACTTTTGCCTAATCTTTCTGTGAAGATAGCTAAGCCAAAGGAGCGGTGATCCTCTGTACAAATACGGCACTACACTTAGGGGAGGAAAATGTTTTCAGCTGGGGTTAAAGCATTTCAAGACACAATTTCTCTGGGGAAAAAAATCACGTTGTCAAACTATAGCTGGGCTTGTTTGGTTTGATTTTTTTGTTTGTTTGGGGTTGGGTGTGTTTTGGTTTTTTTTGTTTGGGGCTTTTTGGGTGGCTGTTATTGGGCTTTTTTAGGTAATTTAATTCAGCCATAGTTTGGATGATGGGAAGAATATTCTTAGTTCACTAGATAGCAAATCATCTTTTATCTTCACATCATAACATTTTGAAATAGATTTTTATTTTTCTTTTTTACTTTTCTATATCTAGTTTTGGTGTAACATTGTCTGGATGTGTAGGATTTTAATGTAATGTGTTAGCCAGAGCAGCATCCACATTTTTGACCTTAGAAAACCAAAGCACTTTTTTCATTTCCAGAGAAACTTTCAGGTTTCTGTCTCATTTAAAATTAATCCCTCTAATTTCAAATGTTCCTGTTGTCAGCATCTTTTATTCCTATACAAATACATAAGATTTGCAATGGGAGGAGCTTTTTAACAAGCAACCACGGTAATGTTTTCTGTTAATGAGCAGGCATTATATAATGTAGGAGACATTAGAGAATCAGATTATTGTACTATAAAAGCAGCATAACAGAGCACAAAAGGTGGAATGAGCCACTGGATAGCAAACGCTTTTCTTTCTCGCTTCACTTGACCACAGCTATCCCTTGTGATCTCTGAGGAATTGTGCAGGTGTTTTTCAGATCTTTCTCTAGAACAAACAAGCATTTTCTGCTGTTTGCTACAGCCAGGCGACATGAGCGTAATGCAGTCTGCTCTAACAGTTAGGTCGGTCTTGTGTCTGGGATACAGGTACCTCACACTTTGTGCCTTTCTTCTTGGAACTGTGTATCCATTGTGGAGGTATAACCTGGGACAATTTTTGATGCCACCTTATCTCTGGCTGTTGTTTTTTTCTCTTTGTCTGCAGCCTTAGCGTAAAAGCAGGCCATTAGAAAAATGCAGATAGTCCTGTCTCAAGCACATGCTGTAGAACTCTCAGTTACAGCCTGTAACAACAGCCTCTTGGAACAGTTTGAGCCAGCCACTGGCCCAGGTGAGTCTGCAGTGACTATTCCATATGCTGTCGTGGCCAAAGGAGGGCGTGGGAATGAGGGGAGGTGTGAAATGTGCATCCTGTTGGGAATATTCAAAACCCACCTGGACATGTTCCTGTGTGATCTGGCGTAGGTGATCCTGCTCTGGCAGAGGGGTTGGACTGGATGAGATTTTGAGGTCCCTTCCAGCCCCTAACGTTCTGTGATTCTGCAAAAGGCAGACTTCTCACTTTGGCAGAGATAGATGAAGGAAGGCACAGCACAGCCATTAAATCTTTTGATTGTTAATCTCACAAAAAACCCAAACCAGAATTTACCTTCTGTGTCCACAGATAGCTAGAAAAAAAAAACAAAAGGCCTTAAATAAGCAATGAGTTTAACTAGTGGTGAGGAGTCTTGCCTTTTTACCAAGTGCTGAGTACCTGGGGGGAGAGAGGCAACGAGGCATCTGCAGAAGCTTTTTGAGGAGCAGCTTCTGTGCTGCCGTATCCTCCTGGTGCTGGGCAGGGCAGATCATACCTCAGAGTTTGTTCTTTGCTTCCTGGGGTAGGTGTTGCTATGCATTATTCTTCCTATTTCACGCTTCCAGGCTGAAGTTACCATGGTCTTTAATTTGTCTTTTTTAACCGGTGCAGCTAAAGGACTCGAGCAGTCTTGGGAGTGGTAATGTAGCTGCACCTGAAAGTACTGTACAGATAAGGAAAAATAATGCTATTTTGCTAGTTACTGTGATTGCAGAGAATCCAAAGTAATTGCAAATGCCTTGAACAAATTGACAAAAACTTCATCTGGAGCTGGGAAAACCCAGCAATGATGCTAGGTCTGTGGTTCCTCCAGCCTGGACTAAGACTGTAGCTGCTAGTGTAAAGTGGCCTAATTCAGCCAGTGCAGTGGGGCTGTGGTCTTGTGCAGACGGTGCTTGGTGGCATGGTCCTGACTGTGAGTTGTCCTGCACAGCAATGTGCTGCGTGTGACTCTACTGGAGGTGGCTGCTGAGCAAGCCCACGTAAAGCCTTCAGATGTGCCAAAAATCACTTGGAGGTTCTTTGCTGTGCATTTGTCTTGGTGTGGAACAAGAAAACCCAAAAACCTGCCTGACTTAGTAGAGCTTGAGCTGGTAAGTAATTTTGGCACATACCCAAGTCATGTTAGTATATTTTGGCAGAGTCAGAATCACAGCTCTGCTGGAAAATTGAGATGTGAAGAAGGCATTTAGCTTAACTGGCTGAATTCAGCATTTCATCTGGCAACTGTACCAGCCAGAACGTTACCAAGGTCAGTAAATGAGCCCTGGGATGAATCCAGAGCGTCCACAAGATACATAGTGGGAAACTCACAAAGAGGTGAGGCTTTGTAGTTTCCATGTAGGAACAAGTTATTAGTCATCAAGCTCTTGACTCCTAAAATTATTCCAGCTACCAGCTTTTTTTCACTTTTTTGAAGGAAATACTGGTACTGCTGGCATTCCAGAGTAAAGGAAGTGCTTTTTACTGTGCTTCACATTCCAGATCCCCAAACTAATATCAGGTTAGTGGACAAATGACATGACTATGAAACATAGGCAAGGCACATCCTCAGCCACCAACTTGTGTATGCCATCACAGAGAAACTGTTTTCAGGAGACACAATTTGCCAATTATTGTTCCCACATTCTTAATGCATAGTCATCAGTTGCTGAAAGGCATCAGTCCTTCTATAGCCCACGTAGCCTAAGAGGCTAGATTTGAAAAGGATCCAAGTGTCGGATGGCTAAATCCACAAACGTGTGAATACATTAACTTCTGAGAGCTTAACTTGTTTGAAAAATCAAATGACTTAATCTAAATTTGGCCTGTGGAAGTCCCTTGGTAGCGGTGTGATCTTGACAGTTCTGGCTTTCCACTGGAAGTTGCTGGGAGCATCTTACTGTGCAAGAACTCCTTTTGATCACTAAGGGATGAGCAGAGTGGCACAGCAGCTTGGAGTATTCATCTTAGGGTATTGAGAGAGGTGGACAGTGTCATTGCAGGACCTCTCTCCTTTGTTTTTCAGTGGTCTGGGGAGTCTGGAGAGGTCCCAGTTAAATGTAAGCTGGCAAATAGTGTCCCAGTTTCCAAGAAAGGAAAGAAGGAAGGCCCTGGTACTTAGCAGGCCTGTCAGTCTCGCTTCAGTGCCTGGTAAAGTTGTGGAGAAGGTTGTTCTGGATGTTACTTGAAAGACACTGCAGTCGGTGGTCCCAGCATCAGCCCATGAAGGGGAAGTCCTGCTTAACCAACTTAATTTCCTTTTATGACAAGGGCAACCACCTGTGTGATCAAGGGAAGCCGGGAGATCTGGTGGTTTGGGATTTTAGCAAAGCTTTTAGTACTGCCTCTCAGTGCTCTTCTGGATAAAATACCCAGCACAGAGCTGGACAAGTCCCTAATATGACGGCTGTGCAATTTGTTGGCTGACAGGTTAGGCTCAAAGAGTTGAAGTAAGTGGGGTCACATCAAGCTGGTGGCCAGTCACCAGTGTAGTTCCAAAGGGCTGAATTTTAGGGCCAGTTCTCCTCAGTGGTTTTATCAGTTATCTGGATTCAGGAACTGAAGGAACATTAGGTAAGTTTGCTGGCACTAAATTAGGAGGAGCTGTGGATGCTGTTGAGGGCAGAAAGGTCTTACAGAGAGATCTGGATAGGCCAAGGAGCTGGGCAGTTGCCAACTGTGTGCCTTTTTACAAGGGCAAGTGCTGGATTCTGCACCTGGGACAGGGCAGTCTTAGTCCTATGTACAAACCAGGGGATGAGAAGCCAGAGGGCAGCCCTGTGGAAAGAGATCTGGGGGGCTGGGTTGATGGGAAGTTGAATGTGAGTCAACAGTGTGCCCTAGCAGCGTGAGAGGTAGCCCAGCTGGTTGGGATGAGAGGTGCTTAAGGAGGCTGTGGGGGTGCCCTCCCTGGGAGTTTTCAGAGCCAGGTTAGATGAGACCTTGAGAGTGTCCCTACCAATGCCAGGGGAATGGGAACTAGACGATTTTGAAGGTCCTTCTAACCCAAACTATTCCATGAATCTATGAAGGATAGCTGTCAGATTCTCACTGAGGTCAAGGAGAAGAGGTTTCCTGTCTCTTGATGGTAGGAACTCAGGCTTACAGATGAGATGGCCTGAAAATGCATTCAGAAACAATTCCCAGCAGGAGTCAAAAGATACTTCTAGTCTAGCAAGCACAATGCTAATTTCAAATTTGGTTTCATGTTTGCCATGTGGCATCTACTCTGTGCACTTTGCAACCACTAAGCCACTCACCACTTCTGCAGGAAAGGAGAAGGTTCCCATATCCAAGCCTTCGAACAAGAGGAGGTGGCTTAGGGCACCTTTAATCTCCTCTATAGCAGCGGCTGATGAGAGATACCATCCAGTGGGCTCAGGGAAGTGGTTCCTACTTTTTCTTCTCCTTAGGTGTGGTAGTGTGACATTCATGTGCCTGCAGGCTGCAGGTGGTGAAGCAGCAGTCGGCAAGGAAACCAGCCCTCTGCAGGACTGGGAACACTAGGAGCTGGAGAAGGACCTCAGCCTGCCTGCTTCTTTGTTCCTTAAGAATAGGATCACCTTCACCTTCAGAAAATGAAGGTCGTTCCTATTTAACCTGGTGCACAATTGGCTATCCTCATTAGGGAGGGAGGGGGTCTGGGGAGCATCTTTCCCAGCAATGGGAAGCAGAAACCAAACTGGAGGAGGAAGTGGAAAGATGGTAGGAAATGTTTTGAGGTTTACTTCTTGGCATGTGCAGCATTCAGTTTCACAACTTGGGTCATACTGGCTTGTGGTAAATCAGAAGCTATTAATCCCATGGGAAACAAAGGAAACCGGAGGGGCTGCCTCTTGCAAGCAGCAGTGAGGAAAGCACAGATCCCTGTGGGCACAGGCATACGTGCTTTGGAGAACACAGGAAGATTTCCAAGTGCATGGATCGTGACAGGGTAAAAAAAAAATTGCTCCAGTAGCCTGAAGAGATCCAAGCTTACTTTCATCTCTGGATCCTCAGGGACTTCTTAAAGCAAGGAGCTCTGTTTTGTCGGCAGTTTTATAGATGGATGGCTCTAGGAACGCGTTTAGAGGAATTCATTGTAACTTTGTTCACTAGAAGTTTTTTCTACCAGCCGGTGAGAAATCCCTTGTTTTCCTGAGGGGCGAAAGAAAAGCAAGTGGCCATGCATTAGAGTGGAAAGAGTCTGGTTTAGAATGCGAACAGGGCTACAAGTTACCAAGCGTAAACACAGACCGAAGCAGCAGGGCTGTTTGCAAACTAATTGGTTTTTCTCAGTGCGCTGTGCACAGGCGAAAGAGAAAAAGAAGCGGAGGGCCTGACTACTTCTCTTCAGCACAAACAGGCCCTCCGAGGTGTCTTAATGAAAGGTGCATTGTCTTCTGGAGCCGATTGCAGATCTTAGTGTTGCAAGTCCACTTTCATCTTTTTGTCCAATATGAAACCACTCAGCAGAGGAGTTTTGAAGGGCTTGGACGGCTGCTTGGTGGTACTGAGGTCGTGACAAAGGACAAACTTGTCAGGGCCTCTCCCCTAAGCCCCAAGGGTGTCGCTGGTAAAAAGTGCAGCCTTGCAGCTACTAAAGAAGCATGCTGTGCTCTCACAGCTGTACAGGCTATGCATAAACAAATGCAGCAGTGGCAGCACGGGCATGTGCAGTGTCATTTTCCAGAAGTGTACAGAATTGTTTGTGTGTATTGCCAGGCAACATGGGCAACAGACCAGGTGTTTTTTGAGCACTCCTTTAGGACTTGTAATAGGATCATAGAATGGTCCGGGCTGGAAGGGACCTCCAGAGAGGCATCCTTAACTGGATCAGGTTGCTCGGAGCCCTGTGAAGCCTCACCTTGAATATCTCCAGGGATGGAGCCCAACCACCTCCCTGGGCAACCTGTTCCAGTGTTCCACTACCCTCATAGTAAAGAGCTTGTTCCTAACATCCAGTCTAAATCCACTCTGCTCGAGGCTGAAGCCACTGCCTTCATCCCGTCCCTGAAGACCTTTGCAGGCAGTCTCTCTGCAGCCTTCTTGTAGCCCACTTCAGGTACTGGCAGGCTGCTATTAGACCTCCCTGAAGCCTCCTCTTTTACAGGCTGAGCACCCCCAGCTCCCTCAGCCTGTCCTCGTAGCAGAGCTGCTCCAATCCCCTAAGTATTCCCATGGCCTCTGGACCTGCACCAGCAGAGCTGGACACAGTACTCCCCACCAGATCTCTCCAGAGCAGCAGAAAGTGGCAGAATCACCCCTCTGCATCTGCTGGCAATGCATCTTTTGATGCAGCCTAGGATTTAATGATACAGTAGAGGGGAGATTCAGACCTGGGCTTAACAATGCAGGAGGCAGTATCAACCCACCTACGTGGAGATGCTGAGCACCTCATGTCACTCCAAACCTCTTAGGAAATGCATGCGGGTGTGGCAAAGCTGAGGACACTGGATCCGGTGGTAGTGGTGACAGGTTTAACTCTTGGTAGTCTAATCACCCTACTTTGCATGACGCTAATGGGGAAAAAACGGTAAAACCAGGCAAAGCATTAAAAAAAAAGTGTCTATTCTTCATGGGACTCAAATTATTCAGAATATTTCTGTAGCTAAGTTGTTATTGAAAATATTGTCAAAGTTACTAATTACATACCCAAATTAACTATATTAAGAGCATTTTCAAAGCACAGACCCACCAAAAAGTCTAAGCATGTAAACATTTTTAAAGGTAATGCTTTAGAGATGTATTTTTTAATACAAGCCCATTTGTTGAAATAGGTCATTTGAAAGTGTCCCCCCATACCTGCCACTGCCTTCGCGTTATGGTGAGGAAGGTAACAGGAATTCAGTGACAAAAGGCCTCATTACTGCTTTCAATGCTAATTGCAGACAGTGTAGAGGGGCCAGTGAAGCTCTGCACCACCCTCTTCTGCTGGACTGCAGTGCTGTGGGATGCAGTGCATCAAACAATTCCTGTCAGAGCCAGGTAGGCTGCTCCAGCCATGTGTGCTGGTCAGATTGGGAACCACTGCACTGTGGTTTGTCAGGCTGCAGAGCAAGGTGAAGCTCTGTGATGGGGGGGCAGGGCAGACACCTGCTCCTGCAGGCACGCAGGGCCCAAAGCAGGGCCTGTCTCCTGCTGAAGGGGTGGCCTTGGCTGCTGGAGTAGCTGTTAAACGCGACACGGGTGTTTGGGCTATTTCTGATGTGTTTGTATCAACTTAAAAGCAAAGAGACTAAATCCTTGCGAATCAGAAACCTTTCCAACTAGTCTGATCTGTGGGGCGGTGGATATGTAGTGTGCCGTCTGCAGGGGCAGAGCTGGCAAGCAAGCATGTATGTCCTCTGTCCTGTGCCGTGTCCACTACAGCTTGTCAGGGCTGCCCACCTGTGGCATCTGGCCTTGGTGATGCCCAGCTGTCACCTGCAGAGAACACTCACATTTCCCTGGGCTGCAGAGGGGTCAAAGTAGAGTGAAACGAATTTGACCTGCCGGCCTGCCTTTCTGAGGCAGATGGTAACCTCACCTTGGCAATCTCTGCAGGGGGGTTGGACTGGATGAGCTTTCGAGGGTCACTTCCAGCTCCTAACCTTCACAGAATCACAGAATTAACCGGGTTGGAAAAGACCTTGGAGATTGAGTCCCACCTGTCACCTAATAACCTTGTAATTAACTAAGCCATGGCACTAAGTGCCTCATCCTTTTAAACATCTCCAGGGATGGTGACTACACCACCTCCCCAGGCAGCCCATTCCAATGCCAATCACTCCTTCCCTGTAGAACTTCTTCCTAAAGTCCAACCTGAACCTGCCCTGGTGCAGCTTGAGGCTGTGTCATCTTGTTCTGTCCCTGGGTACCTGGCAGAAGAGACCAACCATACTCGGCTACAACCTCCCTTCAGGTAGCTGTGGACAGCAATGAGGTCTGCCCCAGGCTGCACACCCCCAGCTCCCTCAGCCTCTCCTCACAGGGCTGTGCTCCCTCGCTAGCCTTGGTGCCCTTCTCTGGACACCTTCCAGCACCTCAGCATCTTTCTTAAATTGAGGGGCTCAGAACTGGCCACAGGACTCAAGGTATGGTCTATATAATGCTGAGTGCAGGGGCAGAAAGATTGCCCTGGTCCTGCTGGCCACACTGTTCCTGATCCAGGCCAGGATGGCATTGGCCTTCTCAGCCACCTGGGCACACTGCTGGCTCATGTTCAGCTGCCAACCAGCACCCCCAGGTCCCTGTCTTCCGGCTGCTCTCAGCCACTCTGTCCCCAGTCGGTGGCGCTGCATGGGGTTGTTGTGGCCGAAGTACTGAACTTGGCACTTCGCCTTGTTGAAACTCCTGGCACTGGACTGTGCCCATCTGTGAAGCCTGCCCAGGTGCCCCTGCAGAGCCCTCCTGCCCTGTAACAGACCCACACTTGCTCCCAACTTGGTGTCATCTGCAAACTCACTGATGCTGGACTCAATCCCCTCCTCCAGATCATCAGTGCAGATATTAAACAGGCCTGAGCCCAGCACTGATCCCTGGGGCACACCACTGGCGGCCTTCTGTGATTCTGTGTGTGGAAGCAGACCTGCCAGATGCGGAGGGCTCTGAGGCGTGCCAGGGGTGCCAGCCAAAGCAGCGGGCATGTGTTTCTTGCTGGTATTGCCCCTTTGCTCGCAGGACTCAAGTCCTCCCAGCGCTTTTTGCCTGCAGGCGGCGTTCCCCTGGCGTTCCCGTTGACACCACCGTGACGCTAGCGCGGACGTGTGTTGGGGGGGTCGATTGGGTTTTTGTTTTGTTGCTAAGCCCTCATTAACTCCACTCACGCTGTCTTACTCTGTTTGCCTGTCCTTAAGTAGTGCTTTTTTTAAAAAAAGCAACCAATTAGCACCTCATCAGCTCCAATTAGAGGAGACAAAAGCAGTGTAAGGATAACTCAATGAGAGGGGGTGGCACAACATCATGTAATCACTTAAGACAGCGGTGAGCATTCACTGCGCTGGCTCTGCCGGGCCTTTTCACTTTTTTTTTTTTCCCTTTTCTCTGGATGCATTTAAGGCTTTTTTTTTTGTTGTTCTGGGAAGCTGGGCCTCCCAGGAGTCTCAGAGTCTCTCATTCAGGGCTACCTGTTTACAGCTCACCGAACAGAAGGACCTAAACAATCCTATATTGTACGCCTAGTGCTTCCTTAAACTTAGGCTTCCACAATGGCATGTTTTCAGAAGCTGGCCAGAGTAAGTTAAAGGCTGGCTTTATACTCATTAAGTGTTCTGCTTGTACTGTCTTCTAATTACATGGCAGGGCAACAATGTATTTTTTTTTCAATGGAGTTCTTTGGAGCAGTTAATTTGGTGCCTGTACTAAATGCCCCAAAACATTAATTAGTGTGGAAGGAACCCTAATTTCCTCAGCGGCTTTCCTCTCCATTTACTTCCCTTGTTTTCACATAGGCTTGGATGAGCCTCTATAATGAAATTACCTCATTAATACCTTTATTCTTGCAGAGCAAGTCATTCAAGATCTACCATTTAGTTTTAATTTAATGTTGTCAAAAGCAAAAGGTGCATTCATGTCTTTGATTAGTGCATTTTTTTCTCTCTAAAGAGTGGACAGATTTAAATTATTAAGATGGCAACTAGTGAGTTATAATTGGATACAAGCAGCACTTCAGTGAATATTAAATGCTTTGGAAGCCTGGCCTATGTGGTCTGCTGACTATTAACTGTGTCCAGTGAGTTATTCTGTGGGGTTTGAATTAACAGCACCTTAGCTAGTGTGAGGCAAATTAAGTTTAATTTTGTTTATAAAAACCGGCGCAGTTGCATTTATCAACGTGACATTTAGTTGTAGCAGAGTTCAGTTCTCCCCATTATCCTGTACTGACCTCATCACTTAGTTGGTACTGCTAACAGCGGGCCTCATCCTGCGCTTCAGAGGCCTATGAACCTAGCTGGAGACATGCCTGTTTCACAAGAGCTGCTGAGTTCTGAGTATTGCCAACCAGAAGGCACCTTAGCCACGTCTGGCCAAGCTGAGGATTCACGTGCTTGCAGAGCAGCACAAAGTAGGCCTGCTGTTAATGGTGAATGCACAAACCGTTCTTTTGATACCAGCAACTGGGCAGGCAGGTTGTAACATCCCATCCTTGATCTTTAAGTCTCTCTTCTTCTCCCCGTTTACAGGTGGTATCACAAAGTATCTGAGGAGCATCGGGGAACATGTATGTCAGAAGGCTTCGGCAAGTTCCAGCCTGCTTGGTGTGTGCAGGTTGTAGTTAATTGTGTAGCTGCAGTGCTACCGGAGGTCAAAAACCACTCTCGTACATGGCGGGGACACCTCTGGGGGCCCTGTAGTGTAACCCTCTCCTCCAAGCAGGCACAGTCACATCAGTTTCCTCACAGCTTCATCTAGTTGTGCAGGGCCTTTAAGTGCTTAGTATCTGAAGGATGGAGAGGATGAGAGATCCTCTAATATCAGAGAGGGAGAATAGCCATCCCACACAACCTCTCTTGAGCCCCAGTTCCAGTGTCTACCCACCTCTGTAGTGATGTTTTCTGTAAGGACATGATAATACTTTCAATGCAAGCATTAAAGGTGATGAGTTGATGCTAGTGATGTTTTATAAATGTGATAAAGTTAACTTTATCATAGCATGCTCACTGTATTAATTAAAAATCGATACACTTATAGCATATTACATATGGTACTTTATAAATATACAGTTATCTGAGTATTTTGATATGTTATTTAAACAGTACAATGTAATTGTAGTAGATAAATTACAGGTGACCTTTCTCACTGAGTATATTCAGATCTCACCTTGTGTGGAGTGAAATACGACTGAGATCACAGCATCACAGGATTGTCAGGGTTGGAAGTGACCTCGAGGATCATCTGCAGCAAGCAAGGAACTGGGAGTATCTCAGGTGGGTTAGATGACAATTCCTGCATGGTAAGAACAATTCTTAGATTTTGGAGCATCTCCGCAGCATACTCTGGAGGTATTAAAACAGTATCCCAGAGTTTTGCTTGTTAGCTGGTGGATAGACAGCTGAAGCAACTGGGGAGAGAGTAACATGGAACAGTGTCTGTTTAGTACAACTGCCCTGTTGTTAATTTACTAGGCATATTTCCTCTAAATGAAAAAAAAAATAGGTACTGTGGAGACAATAGAGATACTAATTCATTTTCAGATGTAGGCTTATGATGTCTGAAGACCTTTGAGTAGTGACATACATCAGATAGGCAGCTGCATAAATTACCAGTTCACTGAGACTGCCAAAAGATAAGCCAAAACCCCAGCTTCAAGTTCCCTGCTTTGTAGAACAGCCAAGTGAACAAAACACTAGGGCAAAATTTGGGGTGCTCTGGGCTGAGAGCTGATGACCAAGCCAAGTTACCAGAGATGGTTTCAGTGAAGGTATTTTAATCTTCTTTGGATGCTTTGTGTTTCTTCCTCTCAGCGTGGCTTTCCTTGGATGGCTTCAGTTGAGAAACCAAGATTATAGATTTTGAAAGAAAAATGAAAAGAGGGAAAACAGTAAGGTGTGATGGTTTGGGTGTTCCCCGCCTCCCCACACTTTAGAAATCACCCAGACTAGACTCAGTCGGCTCTGGAAATTTGAATGAAGCTTATATTTACAGCTGGCACAATTTACAAGCAGATATTTACAGTATATACAGATATATACAGAAATATACAAGGTAAAAAGGTAATACAAACACAATTCCCCTCCCAGAAACCTGAGTCCCCAGGAGGCGCTCTCAACCACCCCCTCACCTACCCCCTACCCCTCTCAACCTTACCTCAGTCCTAAGGAAGAATGGAGGTTCGGCCAAGAGGGTTAAAAAGCAAGGTGAAGCAGCCAAGCAAAAGGAGGGTGAGGTTAGAAAGCAAGATGGAGTCCAGCCAGCAGCCTCAGCTTCTCCCCAGCAGGCAAGGAGAAGAGAACAGCACAGCATGAAGTGCCCAAGCGAAGTGCTGAGCAGAAGTGACCTTATCTACTGTTTTGCTTTTCCTTGCTACCCATCTCAGCAAGACTGTGAGGGAAGTAGACACCATTGTTTTAATTTCTCAGCCTATGATCTAGTTCTTCTCACCAAAACATGCTAGCTAGGCTCAGACTAGCACATAAGGTAATTTTGTTGCTTGAGAAAGTCCTGGCAAATATTTGAAGAAAAATATTGTGGAGTGTGGCCAGCAGATTGAAGGAGGTTCTCCTCCCCCTCTGCTCTGCATTGGTGAGACCTCGCCTGGAATATTGCATTCAGTTGTGGGCTCTCCAGTTCAGGAGGGACAGGAATCTACTTGGAAGAGTCCAACAGAGGGCTATGAAGATGATTAAGGGGCTGGAGCACTGCCCTATGAGGAGAGGCTGAGGGACCTGGGGCTTCTTGGTCTGGTGAAGAGAAGACTTAGAGGGGATCTAATAAATGTTTATAAATATCTGAGGGCTGGGGATCAAGAAGGAGGGGATGAACTCTTCTCGGTTGTGCCCTGTGATAGGACAGGGGTAATGGGTATAGACTTCAGCACAGGAAGTTTTAGCTTAACATGAGGAAGGGGCCATGGAGTACTGGAACAGGCTTCCCAGAGAGGTTGTGGAGTCTCCTCTGGACACTTTTCAGATGTGTCTGGATGTGTTCCTGTGTGACCTGCACTAGATTCTCTGGTCCTGCTCTGGCATGGGGGTTGGACTCGATCTATGGAGGTCCCTTCCAACCCCTAATATCCTGTGATACTGTGATCTAGTTTCAACTCCCTTGCTCTGGGCTAGGGTACTTTCCACTAGATCAGGTTGCCCAGAGCCACATCCAGCCTGGCCTTAAAAACCTCCAGGGATGAGACTTCCACTATCCCCTGAACAACCTGTTCCAGTGTCTCACCACCCTCATGGTGAAGAGCTTCCTAATGTCTAATATAAATCTCACCCTTCCAGCTTGGATCCATTCCCTGCAATCCTGTCACTACCTGACACCCTAAGAAGTCCCTCCCCAGCTTTCTTGTAGCCCCCTTAAGATACTGGAAGGCCACACTAAGGTCTTATTGGAGCCGTCCGTTCTCCAGACTGAACAACCCCAGATCTCTCAGCCTGTCCCTGTAGGAGAGTAGCTCCTGCCCTCTGATCGTCCTTGTGGCCCTTCTCTAGAAGGGCCTTCTGTTGGTGACTGAGGAAAGACAGAGAGGAAGTGACAGGTGTGACTCCTGCACTGCCATGGCAAAAATCTCTTTGGGACCAGCTTGTTTGGCCTTTTGGCATGGTTAGTGTGTTGGCTGCATCCCTATTCCAAAGGAAGTAGTGCCAGGAACTGCTCTCTGCCATGAGTCCAAGCAGTGCAGCCCGGACGTGTCCCTGTTACCTGACTCCTATTTGTGGGTTTCTGCTGGGTTTCATGTGAGGACCATTTGACCCCAATAGATGGAGGACAGGGTTTGGGTTTTTTTTCGCATGTGTGGTTTTCCAGTTCAGAGTGCCTGAGACGGAGCAAGTGCTTGAAGCGTGAGGAGTGTGTGTTGCCTGCTGTGCAGTGTGCTGTTAGGCTGTGTAATGTGGTTGCAAGCATGAGTCTGCAGGCTGTGGCTCCGGAGGGTTCAGAGAGATAGTTCTGAACGGTCTCATCTCTTGTCCATTGCTAATGTTCCCCAGCATGTGCTGTTGCTCTGTTGTGCACCAAAGCCTGCTCACGAATTGCTGCTCAGCAGGGGCCAGAAGTATGCCAGCACCTGTGCTAGCAGCTATGGTTTTCAGTGACTGGGGTCCGAGAGATGAGCTTGCTTTTCCTGGCTTCGGTTTGTTTTGCAGTGAGAACGTACTGTGAAGTCCTCTTCTGTTCTGGGTCAGCTTGCAAAGAGCTAGCTTAAGTCCAGTCATTATCTAGATCCCAGGTGTTTCTTTGTGCCACACGAAGGCCCCGGGGCAGGGCATATTCTCAATGTGATGTAAGGCTGTCAAACCCGGGCTGCTCCTAGGGTCCGGCAGCACTCTCCCACAGGTCCTTGCTAGCCCAGTGACTGAAGCAGGTGCCCCAGGAGCGAGGTAACCAGTGCAATTCTCTCCTCCCCTCAAGAAAGCATGCACATTTCAAATCAGCGCTCCGTGTCTTTCCAGGAGAAAGAGGAAGGAATGACTCTCGCGTCTTCCCCCTTGAAACGTGGCAGAAAGAGAGTCAGAGCAAATGAGAATGGCTGGCAGCAAGAATTACAGTCTAAGAAACCTGAGGGCTAACTGAAGGGACAGTCCAGACACACTTTCATTCCTCAGTGAGTATGGAATAAAAAGAAAGAAGAAAATCGGTGTATATGGGTCAGAGAGAAAGTGAGTAACGAGGGGAAGGAGAGTTATGGTGTACATAGGGTAAAAGGCCAGCAAAGCCCTTGGGCATTGGGCTGGGCACGGTGGGGCTCGGGAAAAGCTTTCGCTGCTCCAAGGAGATGAAAGCACCTCAGTGTCAGCAGGGTTCTGTCCTTGGTGGCCTACAGCGGGCCCACACGGGCATCATGGCGCAGTCCTGCTGTGTTTAGTGGCAGTAGCACACTCCTTGACAGCTGCCATTTGCTTCCACTTTTGTGGCATTAGGCTGATGGTGGGGCCAGGAGTTAGGTTAAAAGTGACGCCTCACACTTTCCTCTTCGTTAACAGGTTCATTTTAAGTTCCTTGGTGGAGTTCGCTGCACCGTTGCCCCACCCATCTTTTGGCACTGCTGGGCAGGAGGGAGCAGAAGGAACAGCCGCGAAGGATGAGACAGGCTGAACGTGCCATAGCCAGTGATGAAAATGACGAGTTGGAGACTGTTTAAAGATAGACACACACCTGAGGGGCACTTCTTTGCCGTCCGTTTGTCAATAAGGATTCCTAGAATGGGCAGCCTGGTGCAAACCAGAAAATTAAGTAGCCGCCGAAGTCAGAGCTCTCCTATTGCAGTCAGTGTGGTGAAGGAGCACAGCCGGTACAGTGGAGATGGTGGTGCAAGAGTGCCCCCTTTTGTGTAGTGAGACTTTGAGACTCGAAGAGAATCTGCGCAGAGGAAAGGCTTCGCAGCATCCAGAGCTGAACTTACAGTGGGAAAAGTGTCATGGAGCAGGGGAGGCTGCAGGAGCCAGGAGTGTAAAGCAAAGCGTCAATACTGGAAGAACAGCACAAGGAGAATCGAGGGATGCTGGCAACCACAGGACAAAAAGTTGAGCAGATAGACTCTCTTTCTGCCATTATTCTGGCCAGAAAACAAAGTCAAAGCCTAACATCAGCAGGCTTTAGGGTACAGGGATAGCAGCCATGGCAGAGAATCTGAGAAGAGATAACAGATCTCTGTCACATAGCATAAGAACACAGGAAATAAGCCCCAGGCCTGATGAAGCCAGGCACTGTGTCTGATGGGACAGGTGGCTTGCAGGCCAAGCCAGGCTTTGAGCAGACTGTCCCAAGGCAG
>WAAF01016429.1:0-34033 GCA_013400475.1 Tricholaema leucomelas
ATTCAAATTAAACCCCTTTACAACAGACAGTCACTAATTTGACTACATAAATACTAATGTTAGCCTATGTCAAAGATCTTGTGAATGTCTTTGCTGTAATACACAGTAAAGTACTGTCCCCACAGGCAGACATCTCATGACGGATGACAATCAGGTTGTTTTGGTGTCATTGGAACTCGGAAAATGTATACTGACACGTTCCTAAACACTTTTCAAGAAACATTTTCTTTAAAATGGTTTCTAAGAGGACTTGCAGCAATGAGGCTGTACTTCTGTGTACTGTTTTAAGCCTCTCCGTACAAGAATAACATTGAGATGCTGGAGTACATCCAGAGAATGGCAAGAAAGATAGCGAAGGCTCTAGAGAGCAAGCCTTATAAGGAGTGGCTTAGAGGTTGTTTAGTCCAGAGAAAAGAAGGGTCAAGAGGGAGGTCTAGGCTGGATGTTAGGAGGAAGTTCTTCACAGAGAGAGTGATTTGCCACTGAAATGGGCTGCTCAAGGAGGTGGTGGAGTTGCCATCCCTGGAGATGTTCAAGAAAAGACTGTCTGAGGCACTTAGTGCCATGGTCTGGTTGATTGGACAGGGCTGGGTGCTACGTTGGACTGGATGATCTTAGAGGTCTCTTCCAACCTGGTTGATTCCATGATTCTATGATTCTATGATTATCACTCTCTACCTGAAAGGAGGTTGTATCAAAGTGGAGGACGATTTCTTCTCACATTAAAACAGGCTGGCTAGGGAAGCAAAGGAATCACCATCCCTGAAGATATTTAAAAGGTCCTCTACCCATGCCCTCTCCCTCCCCCTGCCCCAATGCTGAGTCATAGTTTAAAAATTAAATAAAGAAATTAAGTACCAGAAAGTGGATGAACAATAAGCCTAAGGGATCTCAAAAACTGTAACTGTGAGAAAAATAAAATAACATTAAAATAAACAAAAATCAAACTAAAATGATAAACAAATACAGATAACATGAAAGAAACAAATTAGGGAGGTAAGTTACAAGTATATCTACTGAACTGCCATGACTAATGATTGTATTATGATGATCAAAAGACAATCTGGCAAACATAAGAAACAATGCAGCAAGAAAACAAAGGAATTGATCCTGATGCAAACACAAAACTAGACCTTGGTTTCAGAGCAGTTGTAGTAGTAATATAAGTGGCAGCTGTGTTACATAAAAGTGTTCTTGCCGGTCTCAAGGATGGTGGTTTACAAAGCACACAAGTGGGAGATTAAAAGAAAATTAAATATAAATTCTTTCAAAGCCTAGATTATTGAATTGCTCTGGAATTCTAAGGTAAAGAAATGTATTACTTGTAGCATCAAAAGACATATGAAAAATTATGTTGAGAATGGACCATTTTCTTACAACGGTACCTTGGCAATTAGAATTTTTTAGTGTACAGAAATTACATAGAAACAATTTTGTTGTAGCAGTGGAATGTTATCTGAGCTTTCAAATGGTCTCTCATTATTCATTCAAAAAAATTCATTCTCAAGCAGAATTTAGAAAAAAAAAAAAAAAGCTTGTCTTCAGTAAACTTTATAGGATCCCACAAAATATTTTTTAAAATACAATAAAGGAATATCTGGGTTTCTTATTTTGGCTTTCCAGCTAAAATGCAGAGCCTCGGTGGAATGACTCAAGTAAACTATGTGACACTCCTCAGAGAGCTGGTGGAGAGAATCACAGAATCATAGAATGGTAGAGGTTGGAAGGGACCTCCTAAGATTGAGTCTAACCTACCTGTCAGAGCAGGTGACTAGGAGCCATGTCACACAGTATTGCCCCCAGATGAGTCTCAAAAGCCTATAGAGAATGAGACTCCACAGCCTCTCTGGGCAGCTGGTTACAGTGCTCCGTCACCCTTAAGCTTTTTTTCATAGAATCATGGAATCGACCAGGTTGGAAGAGATCTCCAAGATCATCCAGTCCAACCTGTCACCCAGCCCTATCCAGTCAACTAGACCATGGCACTCAGTACCTCATCCAGTCTTTTCTTGAACACCTCCAGGGACTGTGACTCCACCACCTCCCTGGGCAGCCCATTCCAATGGCAAATCACTCTCTCATGTTGATTTGGAACTTCCTGTGTTCTGGTTTCTATCCATTGTCCCTTGTGCCATCACAAGGCACCATTAAAAAGACACCCACCCTTCAGGTATTAATAAACAGTACTAAGATTTCCTCTCAGTCTTCTCTTCTCCATACTAAACAGCTCCAGATGTCTCGGTCTTTCCTTGCAAGACAGATGTTCCAGTCCCTGAATCATCCTTGTAGTGCTCTGTTGGATGCTGTCTAATACATTTCTGTCCCTCTTGAACTGGGGAGCTCAGAACTGGATTCAATACTCCAGGTCTCACCAGGGCAGTGTAGAGGTGGAAGAGAAGCTCCCTTGACCTGCTGGCCACACTCTTCTTAATGCACCCCAGTATACCGTTGACCTTCTTGGACACAAGAGCACATTAAATAAACACTTCTACAGAAGGAAACAGAAAACCTGTAGGAAGATAGGTGACTGCTTAAAGCTGAAAAAGGGAACCCCCTCCTATCACATCATGCCTTATTTATTGCTGCTCCACAGCTTAGATTCTTAAGTCCATTCAGGATATGAAATCTGTTATATTCCTATGAGGGTATATTAGCTTCATTATTTTTAAGACTGAGGAATTAGTGGAAATCAGATTTTGTGTGGAAATTTCACTGTATGATGACACATAAAGGCAGTTATAAATCTAGATTTCCATTTTGTCTCCAGACAGAGACTGGTGAGGTTTTGTTTTACATGAGTATGTCCTCAAACACTTAGTTGCATATTTGTCCAGACCCAGAGGACATTTACAAACTTCATGTTTTCCTGGTGCTTCCTTCTACCCTGTCTATGGTCCGTGACTCCATTCCTTGTCCCAGGGGTATTATGTGAGTATCACTCTCCAGTCCTATCTTTGGCTCTGGGTGGACCTTCTAGATGGATCTTTGATCTATGTTGTAGCCCTGTGTCTGACCCTGACTCTTTTTATTTTTAACTAGGCACCAAACTGTGGCCCTGGTGCACCACTTTATGTGTCAAGGTTTTCGATAGACACTGTTCTGAGTCTCAGGCTTTGCTAGGTGTGCTCAGGTCTTGTGAGACTGCGGTTCATTGTTAGAGGTACTCCTTGAAATGTGGTCACCCTTGACTCACCTTGTTTCAGGATCATCTCTATTCCTGCTTCTTCCTGATGATTAATCATTCAACTGTAGATGAGTCTGGAAATTATGTGATTGGTCTTGTGGAAACTGATGTCTGACTTTCTGTCAGGATGTCCCACTTTCACAATGGATCCACCACTGCATTAAGAATACCATATTTTCAATCCTTTAGAGAAACTGTGGTTCAATCAACAGCATGACATGCATCAACACCTGTTTAACAGGTATAACTTTACCTCTATGTAATATGGGATACATCAATACAACCCTTTGGAAGACAAGAGATGAAATGAAATCAGTGATGTGCTTGTGATCATGCCTTGTGATCTGGTGTTAGGGTTTGTTGAACACATTAGTGTATCAGAAATTAATAATAGGTTATGAATTATGACTATTAATTTCAGTATGAATATTATTTTTATTATTAATATTCAAAAATTGGGGAAAATCCCTAAGGTTCTTTAAGTTTTTGGTCCACAAGAAGCAATTGCATAGAATTAAACAGTTTAAACAATCAGAACTTGGAAAAGAATTAACATGAGAACAGGAAAAATTCTAACTAATGCCTATGGCATTCACTCCAGCATATACTCATGATGCCTCTGGTCCCTGAGTATGTCTCCTGTATGAAAGACACTTTCAAACTTGTGATGATTCCGGGGTAAAATACAAATATTCCAGGCAGAGGAGGAAGGAGATGCTGCAAAGGCACTAGTGTGAGCTACATATACGTGGCCACCTGTTAACTAGCCGCAAATGAGGAAAGACTCCTTGCAGACAAAGGCACGGTGCAGAAAGGCTGGTGCAGAAAGCAAAACATAGAAAGGCTTAAATAGAAAGGCAGCAGTTTCTAAATCACCCCCCTTTATATACTTGATTTTGAAATCAAACTGGCCAACAGGCACTAGCACCATTGTTCTGGCCAATGAATCCAAAGCTTCGTGCCTCCTTTGACTACACAGGCACATGGAGGGCAGCACAAGACACCTGACACGAGGTGCTAATCCCCTAGCCCTCAAGGCTTTGCTGGGGGGGAAACCCTTATTGTTTTTTCATCTACTCACACCTGGACCCCAGCACAACAGAAGGAGGAGAGCCAGGGTAAAACCTGAGAGTGATTTGCCATTGGAATGGGCTGCCCAGGGAGGTGGTGGAGTCACCGTCCCTGGAGGTGTTCAGGAAAAGCCTGGATGAGGCACTTAGTGCCATGGTCTAGTTGACTGGATAGGGCTGGGTGCTAGGTTGGACTGGATGATCTTGGAGGTCTCTTCCAAGCTGGTTGATTCTATAAAAAATTATATAAAAATATATTCTATAAATATATTCTACTTCTTCTATATATAAAAAAAAGATTCTATAAACCTGCCCAGCAGGACTTATGCCCTAGCAGGACAATTAGAAGTTAGTAGATCTGACAATTGTAAAGACTAGGAAAAAATAATTTGATATAGTGTTCTTCATACCAAATTTTTGAAGTGGTCCCTGGAATTAGGTGTCTCCAAATCCATGATTAGTTTTCAGTCAGCAGGATTAGCACACTGTTAAAAAAACAACCAATCCAAACCAAACAAATGTTCCTATAGAACATTAACATTCCTTCAGATGTCAATAAGTATATGTGCATTTATAAGTTAAGGCAAATACAAGGCCAGTGTCCAGATAACTTACTTTACAGCAGAGATGGCTTAGAGATGCAGGGACAAGACATAGAGTTCAGAGGAGTGCTGTGCAAGGTGATTGTAGCTACTTTGCCTCAGTGATGGTTGTCTAAGTAGAATGGATTTATGCCGTTCTGTGGTTGTTGGCAAAATGAGTGATGACTACCGGAGATTAGGAAGATACAATAAAGTAGCAAACAGCTCCCAGACAAGACATGCACAGAAGAATTAATTTCTTCAGACTTCATGTATGCCATTTTAATGTCTTTTCCCTGAGGCAGACACCTTTACAGCCCACTATTTAAAGTCATAGAAGGCAGGAAGACATTTTTATCTAAAACCAGGTATCTACCTGTTTTCATCCCTACTTTTGAACAAGGTAAATCTTGTCTTAATAGCATGTAATGATCTTTATCACTACAGAGAAACCTAGAGAGACCACATGAGCTCCAGACACTGATATTTTCTAAGTTCTGTAAGACCTTAAACTGACTGAGTGAAATGGACATAGCTGTTAATGATGACCTGATCTCAGAACTAGACTCTAATTTCCATTGTATATAGAGTTAGTCAATAAAACCAACAGCTGTGGGGTTTTTTTGAAAGAATCTTTTCTCTCTCAAGTATTTTTCTCCTTTTTTTTTTTTTTTTTTATATATAATAGAGACCAGTGAAATACATCACATGTACATCTTTAAGATCTGCATTTCTAGCCTTCTAGAAGGTCAGGCCACACCTTGAGTACTGTGTGCAGTTCTGGGCTCCTCAATTCAAGAGAGATGTTGAGGTGCTGGAAAGTGTCCAGAGAAGGGCAATGAAGCTGGTGAGAGGCCTGGAACACAAATCCTATGAGGAGAGGCTGAGGGAGCTGGGGTTGTTTAGCCTGGAGAAGAGGAGGCTCAGGGCAGACCTCATTGCTGTCTACAACTACCTGAAGGGAGGCTGTAGCCAGCTGGGTGCTGGTCTCTTCTCCCAGGCAACCAGCAATAGAGCAAGGGGACACAGTCTCAGGTTGTGCTGGGGGAAGTCTAGGCTGGATATTAGGAGGAAGTTCTTCACAGAGAGAGTGATTGGCATTGGAATGGGCTGCCCATGGAGGTGGTGGAGTCACCATCCCTGGAGGTGTTCAGGAAAAGACTGTCTGAGGCACTTAGTGCCATGGTCTAGATGACTGGATAAGGCTGGGTGCTAGGTTGGGCTGGATGATCTTGGAGGTCTCTTCCAACCTGGTTGATTCTATGATTCTAATTCTTAATCCCCAGTTCATACCTTGAAGAGAGCTGATCTATGCCCTTTATTCAAGAAACCTAAATCACTCAGACACTAGCTTCAAAGTGTCATTTACTATTTTCCTTTCTTAAACACTGTATCATTCTGGTAAATATGGTAAATTGTAAATTTGCTCAAGGTAGAAATTGTTATGTGTGTAGATCCATAGAAGGCTGCATTTGCTGAATACAAGCTACCCTTCCAGAGACCCCTAAGAGTTTTGACAATTCTAAATTATCACAGAAATTCTCAAGTTTTGCAATCAGTAGTAAATATCATAGAATAGAATCACAAAATCAACCAATTTGGAAGAGACCTCCAAGGTCATGCAGCCCTGTCCAATCAACTAGACTGCAGCACTAAGTGCCTCAGCCAGTCTTTTCTTGAACACCTCCAGAGATTCTGACTCCACCACCTCCTTGGGCAGCCCATTCCAATGCCAAAATTATTAAAACATTAATATATGGAATATCCATTTGCGCAGTTGAAGTCAGCTTTCCCAACTCTGTCCCTTCCCAGCCTCTTACATAACCTTCAGCCTCCTTGGTGGTGGCTTGATGTACTACAGGTGAAGTTGCAGGCCTACAAATTTCAAAGGGAACAAGACTGCAGAAAAATATCCAGACAGATTTCTTCAGTGCTATGTATTTAAGCATATAAAAAAGAGAAGTGTCACCTCTATATCATCTGCAAGGAAGTGTTTGTCTCCCAGGACAAGTGTGTCACAAAGAGGGAGATACAATATGACAGTCTGCAATTTAGCAGTGTTGAGCTGTTTGTTTGGGTGGGTGAGCTGCCACATCACAAAACACTCAGTGTTTCCCATATGTATCAAAATCCAGTGTCAATCAATACATAAATCCTCCTCCTCTACCACTCTGAACAATGGTTGTGAATCAAAGAGAATGATCACTGTCCTAAATAATTGTTCTTTTCTCTAATGTTAGTGGAAAAAAAAGCAAAGAAACAAACAGAAAAAATCCCAACAGCAAGAGAAGAAAAAGACTGTCATTTATGTTTCCACGTGCATTAAGGCTTCTGTGAAAATTAAAGGCAAGGCTGAAAGATGATCCTTTCCCTCCCTCTGAACCCCAGGAATAAACTTCCTTCCTTCTTGCAGATTTTAACTCATTGCCCCCAAGAGTCAAAGGAATGTACATAGCTGTGAAGATCAGACCATTGATGGTAAGTACAGGAGGACTTTTTTCCAGAAATCAAGATTGCAGAGGTTGTCTTATTACTCAAAATGCAAAGAAAGACCCATAAAAGAGAGATAAAAATATAATCACCCCTTAAAAATAAATGGCAGAGACAAACAATCTCAAGATATCCACATTGTGACATTAATTCCAATTTATGCTCCTACAACCCACTAAGGAACTGAAGAACTTAAATTCATCCTTCTGTGATAAACATCCTATTATACTTCAGATTAGCTAGCAGGTACAATCCATTGATATTTCTGAAGCTTATATCAACATAAATCAGGGAGAAATACTACGTGGTAATAATTCTCTGTCAAAGTTTTTTAGGTTTTTTATAGGCTGTGTGAAGCTGCTTAGAGAATTGGAATGTTAGAATAAATCCTGGTGGACAGGGTTCAGTGGTTAGAAAACAGGTGAGGTAGCCACAGGTGCATGGTAAATGCAATTTGTCACATTGTTCAGCAGTTTAACACATGGGTAGTTTCACACCATATGTAGTACAAATGCAGACACACAGACAAACCACCATCTTGTGCCAGACTACCTATTAGTGGAATCTCACTACCTGAATACAGATCATTAAACTTATTTTACTTAACACAGAGAATTATTTAAATCGATCTAAATGAAATTCCATATGTAGGAAACTCTGGGCAGAGTGGGAAAGGCTACTTGAGAAGACAGTGAATCCGTCACCTGCACGATCAGGAGATCAGCCATCCTGTCTATGACAACCATAGATATACTATACAGGAATGAAATCGTAATGATATCTGTTATTATCTCAACTACACAATAAGTAAAACCACCATCAATTTTTACCTAACACCACTGGAGCTTCTTCCTTTGAACAGGACCAGTGCAAGCTTATATATGGTTTGATAGCATCTCTACCTTTATGTAAGCACAGTCTCATAATCATATCAAATTCACACTCCATCTCACTCTTATAAGCATAGTAGTATATATCATGCACAACTTACCCTTTTGAAAGTATTCAGCCTTTGCAATGTATGTGAATACAGCTAGCCTGTAACTCAAGAGAAAATGACAACAACATTTTGCTTCAAAGCTTTCAGTGTGATAAAATGCAGGTGATATATCTTCAGGCTCCCAACTGCTGATTCAATTTCTTTCCAGAACTTCATTTCTAGAAAAGGTGTATGTTTTTCAGAATGCTTTTTGACTGATTTATTATAATTTTCTGACAATGAAAGATACTTATGGAGAAAATGATGGTACAGCTCTGTAACTGCAGAACTTAGCATAGCACTGAAATTGCCGAAGTGATCAGTGCTTTCTGACAGAAAGAGGAGAAAAGTAAATTCTCTAATGTTATGTTGAGGTTAAACTACTCTATTATTAATAATCTCTGTGCAACAAAGCTCTGAAATTTGAATGGAACTATCAACAGTATAGAATAGTTGATGAAAATAGGAACAACTATCAAGTTAATTTTGCTACATGAATATATCAGTGTTTTATAAGCATGCCATCTTATTGAAGCAAAATAAGCATGTTACTAAATAAGTCTTTCCCTATATTATCTTGTCATTGAGTATATAGTTTGCAAATGCAAAATGTAGTCAAGTAAAGAGCATTGTAAGACAGCAGTTATACAGAAAAATGAAAATAAGATCTACTTATTCATAATACAAGAATGAATTTGCTCCAGACTGCCAGTGTTCTAAAACTGCAAGATACTTATTCGAACCTTACTATTGTTAAATGGTGAGAGGACAGAATGGCTGTCTACAACTACCTGAAGGAAGGCTGTAGCCAGGTGGGGTTATATCTCTTCTCCCAGGCAACCGCCAACAGAACAAAGGGACACAGTCTCAAATTGTGCTGGGGAAGGTAAAGGCTGGATGTTAGGAAGAAGTTCTTCACAGAGAGTGATTTGCCATTGGAATGGGCTGCCCAGGGAGGTGGTGGAATAGCCATCCCTGGAGGTGTCCAAGAAAAGCCTGGCTGAGGCAGTTAGTGCCATGGTCTAGTTGATTGGACAGGACTGGATGATAGGTTGGACTGGATGATCTTGGAGGTGTCTTCCAACCTGGTTGATTCTATGATTCTACAATTCTAAGTTATGACTTTTATAACAATATAATTGTTCCTAGAGATTTCTAATAAGTCAATGTATATAATTTATATTTTAATTTACTTAAAAATAGTACTGCTTGCTAAAAATTCAACTTTTCCAACACAGGGTATACTTTGAATTCTATTTAGTAGTTGCATATTCACATGTTGAGTTAGACAGGGATCTTTTAGTTTGGGTTTTTTTCATATTGCTTGGTGAGTAAATTCATTATGGAAGTATGAATTGATCTGAATATGTTTAATGAAGTATGCTAATATGCAGTGATTCTAAACTGCCACAGGGTGGTAGGAGATGCACTTTCCACAACAATTATCTAATTTGTGGAACTAAATACTTTACTACACTTTCATGTTATTCAGTTCCCTTGTTGGAACAAATATTATTGCTATTGTTCAAAAAGTGTTACTAAAAGTGATAAGACAAAAAACATACCTTTTACACCATCCCAGAGATGTGTATTTCCAATGGATGTCTAAGTTTTGTCTCCTACTATCAATGCAGGAGATATTATTTGTTAGCTTATAGTCTTCTACACTATCTGACTTATGTAGGCTACTTTGCAGATAACCTTTAACACTGGTTCTGAGCAAATGTTGTTAAAGTACACTTAAGATGTGTAGGAAATTGAAAATGAAATTCTGTGTTCTTCATTCTTTTGTCAGTAGTATCCAAAAGCATCTTCAAGCATAGATGTAACCTGTGCTTTGATATTTAAAACAAGTTTAAGAATATAGAATCATAGAATCAACCAGGTTGGAAGAGACCTCCAAGATCATCCAGTTCAACCTCTGCCTCTGGAGGTATTAAAAACCTGCCTCAATACAATCCTATGCAACCTGCTCTGAATGACACTGCTTTACCAATCAGGCTGGACTAGATAATATCTGGAGATGCCTTCCAACCTCTGCCATTCTGTGATTCTATGATCCATCATTTTCTCATGAATGCCAGCTATTAGTGATGATGGTTAAAAGAAAAAAAAAATGGAAATTACATAGGTCTTAAGGATGTTACTCTGAGTAAACAATATGAAATTCAAAGAATTTTGATACTTGACACCAGTTTATATAACATCAGATGCCAATTCTATGGATATGTGAGGAAAAAAAAACCAAAAAAGAAAGAACTATTGTTTGTAAGGAAGAAGCTCCAAGTATTCTCTGGGAAGATTTTTTTCAGCTCAGCAATGATTATGGCCTCTGTGTCCCATGTTAGGGTGGATCCCTCCCCCAGCAAAATAAACTCACTACAACGTGGATTTTTGGAAAGTCAGGGAAAAATGAAATTGCATTTCTTATAGTTTAAATATATCAGTATAAGGAGAATAAACTACTACAGAAAATATAATAACCTTAAGGAAGATGGAGAAGGGGTCAAGCGGTGGCGAAGCAGCAAAAGCAGCAGCAGCCAAAACAGCGGTGAGGGGGAAACAGCAGCAGGTGCAGCAGAAGCAGCAAGGGGAAGGTCCAAGCTGTGCTTCCTGCTTCCAGACATAAAGCTCTTGATGCTCCAATGAAATTATATTAACTTATCCATTGTTGCCATTGTATGGCCTATCCCTAGAATGTTCACTTCTCCACTCAGAGCTTCCACTTCGAAGTTTCTCTGTTCCAAATATTTTTATGTTTCAGCTAGAAATTGAGCTGAAATGGCCACACTGTGCCACAAAAACAATGCCCAGTTTTAGCTCATATCTTTGTGATTAAAGTTGTTATTCTGACTATTTTCCAAACACCGAGATTAATACTGGAGCAATAAAATGTGTATTCCCGGGTATATGACGCAGTGATTTCCAAACACCCAGTGCTTTTTTTTTCTCTTACTCCTATTTCCTCAGGAATAGTTAAGCTTTACTAAAATAATTTTCTACCTTCTATTGAGTGGAATGTAAAATACTGATTTACTGTCACTGGAGGGGAAAAAAAATCTCTTGTATTTGGAAAATATTAAGAAAACCCAAACAAAGACAAACAAAATAGAAACAAATACACGAAAAACCTGACGAACAAATATGCAAAACCACAAACAAATACACAAACCCCCCACAAACAAACAGGCAAAACCACCAATCAGACTTCTCTTCCTTTCACTTTCAGAAGCTGATGAAGCTTTTGTGCAGGATACCAGTGAAAGCAAAACTATGTGAATGTTAGATGTGATTTTGACTATGCCTCTCTCTAAGAATCCCTCCTACCATGGTATTACCAAAATGTCTGATAGGAGGCCCAGCACTATGAAATGCCAGTCTGATTGATGTTTGCTCTTCAGTTCCTGGGTCCTCACATACATTGTGTTCATTGTCTTTTGAGAAAAAAAAGCAAGATGTATGGTTCTGTGTATTAGCAGGTGTCATGAGACACAGTTGTTGTTGCTGTTAACTCATTTTTCTTGTCACAAGGCACGCTGCTGCATCTCTGCTTCAATGTGAAAGGAATTGTAATTCATCTGCAAAGCTAGTTATACCCTGAACAGAAGAACTTTCTGTATTAGGAACCCAAAAATTATAGTAGATCATTGCTTCTACATTACATCTACAGCTGTAGATTTAAACCAGGATAGTCTGGGTATCACTAAGTACCAGTCTTGTCCTAGTAAGCTACTGACTGCTACTTATACAGCGTGTTTTCTAGAAAACAGAAGCCAAATGTTGAAGAAGATTCTGTTGGTTTTCCTTTCCCAAGTGGAGACTACCCCACAGACAACTATTTTTTTTTTTATTTATTGATTGGTAAATCTTCCTGACAGAAATGTGTTGACCATTCCTAACCTTCACTAAATTGATCAATTCATAGAATCGTAGAATCAACCAGGTTGGAAGAGACCTCCAAGATCATCCAGTCCAACCTAGCACCCAGCCCTATCCAGTCAACTAGACCATGGCACTAAGTGCCTCATCCAGGCTTTTCTTGAACATCTCCAGGGACAGTGACTCCACCACCTCCCTGGGTAGCCCATTCCAATGGCAAATCACTCCCTCTGGGAAGAACTTCCTCCTAACATCCAGCCTGTATCTCCCCGGGTACAACTTGAGGTGGGATAGTAGTTAAGACTTTTATTACTGGAAATGTAAATCCATACAATAGGAGTTTCCTTTTTAAGATGCAGAACTCATACCTTTATTCAATCTTAAGAGTACAGTTGGAGGCAGAAAATTATGCAATCTGAAAATTAATTTGTAGATTGAAACACCCCCCCCAAAAATTGTCAAGTTTGATGCTACCTCTTTCAATATTATAAAACTCAAATTAAGTGCATTACAACATTGACACAGGGATGCATTGTGATCTTAAAATTGTTGGCTTCACTGTTTTATTATTGATTACTCATCATTAAACTTGCTGTCCAGTCATTTACAAAAGCATACAGATTTGAGTATTTTTACACAAGCATCTCAGAAATCTAAATAGAAATCTAGCACAGAATCACAGAATCACAGAATTTCTTAGATTGGAAAAGACCTTCAAGATCATCAAGTCCAATCATTAGTTTCACACTGACAAGTCCTTGACTAAACTAAATCACTCAGCACAACATCTAATCACTAGGAATCGCTATGGTTGGAAAGGACCACCAGGATTATCCAGTCCATCCTTCATCACTAGACCATAGCCTCAAGAACCCCATCCACTCTCCTTTTAAACACCTCCAGGGATGGTGACTCCACCACCTCCCTGGGCAGCCTGTTCCAGTGCCTGACCACCTGCTCAGTAAAGAACATCCTCCGAACATCCAACCTAAACCTCCCCTGATGCAACTTGAGGCCATTTCCTCTTGTCCTATCATTAGTAATTTGGGAGAAGAGACCAGCTCCAGCCTCACTATAACCTCCTTTTAGGTAGTTGTAAAGGGCAATAAGGTCCCCTATCAGCCTCTTCTTCTCCAGACTAAACATCCCCAGTTCCCTCAGCCGCTCATCATAGGTCATGTTTGCCAGACCTCTCCCCAGTCTCATTGCCCTTCTCTGCACCCACTCCAGCACCTCAATGTCTCTCCTATACTGTGATGACCAAAACTGGACACAGTACTCAAGGTGTGATCTCACCATCTGACATATATTGCAGGCCTTTAGACAGATCAATAGTTATAATAAATATATATAAATATATAATAATTTGCATTTTTATATTCATTTTAAACCCTTAATCCTGACTACTTAATACCCACAAGTCATTTAAAAATTACCTGATACACTTTGAACAGCATTTAAGTAAAGAATAAACAGCCTGCAAAACTCATGTGTAGAATGAATTTTATGGATAGTATACAAGCCTGTGAATTCCTTAGTTTAATACAGTTATTTGGAAAAACAACTAAACAATTCTCATCATGCTAATGCAGCAGGAAACAAACATGACTGCCTTGGTTTATTGTAACCACTTATTACCCAGGAAAATCAGATCTTGGAAAAAGTTTATTTTAGTTTATTAACCTTAATGTATTTTGTAGTGGTTTGGCCCTGGCTGGGGACCAAATGCCCACCAAAGCCACTCTGTCACTCCCTTTCTTAAACGGACAGGAGAGAGGGGAAAACACAACAAAAGCCAGTGATAAGATAGAAGCACTTTAATAATGACAACAAGCAGAGCAATAGACCATGTGGAAAGCAAAAGCAGAGAGAGAGAGATGTTAATCTCTACTTCCCATAAGCAGATGCTGTTCAGTCTTGGGGAAGCAGGGCTCTCTATGCTTGGTGATTCCTCTGGAGGACAGACGCTATGGACAAATGTCCTCAAACTTCCTTCTTTCACTTTGTTTATATCTGAGCTGACATTGTATGGCATGGAATATCCATTTGTCTAGTCTGGGTCAGGTGGCTCAGCTGTGTCCTCTCAGCATACTCTTGGGGTGGGGAGATGTTGGAAAAACCAACCTGGGTATTCAGCTCAGCAGTAGCCAAAACACTGTTGTGTTATCATACACTCAGCTGCAGCACGCAAGGCATAGCACTAGAAAGTCACTTTGAGGAGAATTAATTCCAGCTCATCCCAAATCCGCTGCAACTTTAAAACAAAGAAGGAAAACTAAGCATATTTAAATGTCTTAGCCACATTGCTGACACATTGCTGCTGCAATACAAAATGCCTAGTGCAGTTAGTCATAAAACTACACAAATTAATTCTGATGAGTAGCTTCAGAGCTTCCCAGCATGATATATCTGCCATTAGTGATTTCAAACAGAAGCATCTTTAGAAGACATATTGTAGATACAGCGAGTGTATTTCCCCATTATGAAGCAAGAATGAAAATTCCTGCAGTGCAAGTAAAAGAACTTAAAATTCATACATCTGAACACGAGAACTAAGAAATCCTCTGCCTCTTTTGTACTTCTCCATAGAAGCTACCCATAAGAGTAAAACATGATTCTGAATAATTAGCTTTTGAGTTGTGTGTAAATACATTTCCAATGCAGTGTTTTTTAATAGCAAGTGCTGAGTTCTGTCATTATGATATTTATCTATGGTGAAGTCTTCTAAATATAAAGAAGATTGAGTGGTTAGCCTGTGTCTCACAAAACCAGATGGAACCTTATAATGTAATAAAGAGCTTTAAGTTTCCAGAAAAGTGATAGACTTTTAGAAGTCAGGAAAAAAATACAACTCATTCAGTCTATTAAAATGAGTTTTTATACATACATTTACTTCTCAAGACTATTGCTAGTGACTGCTTTTAGAAATGTCAGTCTTAATTTGTATTATTCAGACTAATGAGAAATCAATGGCACATGTCAAAGCAATTGCCTGGATACAACTTTAAAATAGACTGTCAGTTTTGATGGCTGTTCTGTTTTGGTTTGTCTTTCTATTCTTTCAAAAGTAGTTTCTCCTTAGTACAGAATATTTGAAACAGAATGATAGACAGGATTAGAATTGTATATTGCACCTTCAGCTTTTCCCATCACTCTATCCTACTCATCCTGGGATTGTATATATTGCTAGAGAAAGTTAAGGTCTCAATGGAAAAAAAACATACTTTTCATTCTTGGGCTGAAAGTGC
Source organism: Tricholaema leucomelas (assembly GCA_013400475.1). NCBI lineage: Eukaryota > Metazoa > Chordata > Aves > Piciformes > Lybiidae > Tricholaema lacrymosa > Tricholaema leucomelas. The sequence continues at coordinate 15,432 of WAAF01016429.1, forward strand.
TTGTTAGTAGAACAGGAAAGGCATATCCTGCTTTGAGACCACAGGTTACAGCTGCTAAGTACTACTCACAGAAGTCTGTCATGAAAACAGACATGCTGGGTAACTTAAAGAAATGTCGTCATGTCTTTTAAAATTGTTAGCAATTATTTATGTGGTTGTTTTTGTTTTTAATAATTATATCTTTTATTCATTTTAAGACTTCTTTTTTTAATGGAACCAGAGTCAAGAGGTGAATATTAACTCCTTTATTTCAAAACAATGAACTGAGAGAATACAGATCTTTGACATGTATTTTATGTTTTTAAATGGTTATAAATAATCCTTCTATTTTATTAATGAATTACAACAATTTTGGGGAAGTGCCTGATGAGAAAAATAATCTGCAAAGTCAGGATCCCACAGAAAATAAATTTAAAAGAAGGGAGTGATAATTTCTGAGTCTCTCCAGATTTTCAATATATTGTTTTTTCAATGCAATTTCATGAATCTCAGTGGCACAGATTCCAGTCAGACTGAACAGGCATTAACAATATAAATATATATGGAGTAATTTGATCTTTTTGCCTCTCATTCCTTTTAAGACTATCAAAGCTAAAAACAAACAAATAAACAGAAGCAAAAAAAGGCAGAACAACAAAAAATCCCCAGCTCAACAAACCAAATTAAAATGAAATGAGAGTCATTTGCCATTGGAATGGGCTGCCCAGGGCCCAGGGAGGTGGTGGAGTCACCGTCCCTGGAGGTGTTCAGGAAAAGACTGGCTGAGGCACTTAGTGCTATGGTCTAGTTGACTGGATAGGGCTGGGTGCTAGGTTGGACTGGATGATCTTGGAGGTCTCTTCCAACCTGGTTGATTCTATTCTACTCTATTCTATTCTAATTCTTAGCAAAATGACTATTGTGTTGAAAGAAATACCAAATAAAAAGAGACTAGAAATTGAGTGAAAAGAGGAGCAGTGAAGGATTTTTCATATTCTTCATAGTTTAACAATACTGTGAATGTTTGTTTTGGTATGGGTGTGGTTTTTTTTTGTTTGTTTGGTTTGGGTTGAGTTTTCTTTGGTTTTTGATTATTTGTGTTTTGTTTGCTTTTTGCATTTTCATAAGATGCAATATTTTTGATCTTGAAGCGAATGCTCCGTAGAAATCCAAAATTTGAGAAAGTATATATTGAAACTTTCATTCACAGAATAAGAAACTTACAAAATTGTGCTAGTTTGAGCCCAGCTGGGATATTTTAGAGAGAGGAATTAGGTTGTAGGCTGTGAGAAGGAAACACTGGTGATGTCTCCTTCACTCATAGGCTTGCTTAGATGTATTAAAACAAGAGCACAAACATAGATAACAGAGTTGCTCTCTGGCTCTGGCTGTCTCTCTTCTATCTCTAACCTGCTGTCTGTGGAACTAATCTTTCTGCCTCCTAACCCCTCTTGCCGACCCTCCAAACTCACCTTGATCGTAAGGCAAAATCTGGGATAAGATAGAGGAGTGGAAAGGAGGTGGAAGGGTGGTTGGGAACCCCTCCAGGGGATTCTGGTTTCTGGGAGGGCTGTTGTGTTTCTTTATTACTTTTTATCTTGTCTATTTCTGTCTATAGCTGTATAGATTGTAAAAACCTGCTTGTATATTGTGCTAAGCTGTAAATATAAAGCTTCATTCTTAATTCCCAGCTTAGCTGAGTCTAGACTAGGCAATTTTCACTAGAGTTGGAGGGGCAGGTAACACCCAAGTGATCACAGTAAGATGTGTCTCATGTAGGTTAGGTTGCTTTGTACAAGCACAGTGAGTTACATATAAACATACTGACTACATACTGTATACACTAACAGATGTAAAGAAAGTTTTGGGGTTTGTTTCTTTGTTTCTTGTTTGTTTGTACTTTTTAAATTTGTTTTGGGGTTTTGCTGTTGTTATGAATTACTTTTATTAATATCTTTGCTGATAAATACCTGCTTGTACTAAGAAGGGCAACAAGGCTGGTGAAGGGACTGGAACACAAACTGTATGAGGAGAGGCTGAGGGAGCTGGGGTTGTTTAGCCTGGAGAAGAAGAGGCTCGGGGGGGCCTCATTGCTGTCTACAACTACCTGAAGGGACATTGTAGCCAGGTGGGGGTTGGTCTCTTCTCCCAGACAACCAGCAACAGGAAAAGGGGACACAGTCTCAAGCTGTGCTGGGGGAAGTATAGGCTGGATGTTAGGAGGAAGTTCTTCCCAGAGAGGGTGATTGGCATTGGAATGGGCTGCCCAGGGAGGTGGTGGAGTCACCATCCCTGGGGGTGTTCAGGAAAAGACTGAATGGAGCACTTGGTGCCATGGTCTAGTTGACTGGATAGGGATGGATGATAGATTGGACTGGATGATCCTGGAGGTCTTTTCCCACCTGGTTGATTCTATTCCATTAATTCCCAGCTTGGCTGAGTCTAGTCTGGGTGATTTTCACAAGAGTTGGGGGATGAGTAACACCCAAACCATCACAAAAAGTCTCATAAGAGATATCCTTGTGTAGTTTTGTATTCTATAGTATATACTTAAAGTTTGAGCAGTTTCAGTCTGTGAAGTGCTTCTGATGTAAAGAAAAAAAAAGTAAAAGGAAAAAAGGTAATGTAAACTAACAATGAATACAAAGGATAGAAAGAAAGGATACTTCATCATGACGGACACTTCATCTGTATGATCAATATCACTCAGTTTTAACTATTAATGAAAATCCCTCATGGATTGCTATCAAATGTTCTGCAGTACATTTCATAAATGTACTTTAATTAAGTCCTACCACTAATAAATTGCAGTGAAATATTTAGCTGCTACTTTTTTTTTTCTGAGAAACTATAAATAGTTCAAAACAAATTTTTTACATATATATATTGAGGGTGTGATATATGAAATGGAATATCAGGAATTATGTAAGGAATTTGTATCTCTCTGAAAAGTCAAAAATTCTTCACAAAATAAATACACTTAGTTTAGTAACCCTAGCGTCCTGGAGTGTCCTGTATACCCTGAAATTCCTCTCCCTCTGTGGTTTGAATGGGAGAGGAAAAGGTGTGAAAAGACCTATTTCTCCCCCTGCCCTGCAGGCTTGAAGGGGGGGGAGCAAGGGAGCCTTCTGGCACGAGGGGTGCCCCATGCCGGGCCAGCGCTGGACTCGGCTGGGGATTGGCTGTGTTCTTCGCGCCTAGGCAGTGGTAACTCAGCTCTTTGCCTAGGAAGGGTATAAATACTGGGGGGGACTTCCCGCCTTGGGGTTCCCACCTTGGGGTGTTCCTGCCGTGGAGTTCGTTCCTGCCTTGAAGTTCTCCCCCAGCCTGGATAGCTTCTGCACAAGGAGCCCCTGGCACTCCAAAAGACAAGCTCCAAAGGACTGCTTCACCTGAAGCACCTCCTTTGTGCAGTTTTATAGCTCTCAATGACCCTCGGAGGCTTCTAAAAGACCCGAAAGACAAGCATTTGAACCGCCCTTCCATTCAAGCCAGCGTGATCCTTCTGTGAGTAGCTTTGGCTCAGCCTATCTTGATATTGGGGATGCTATATTTAATAGCTCAAGCCTTTTTTAACTTCTGACTTCTAAAATAGTCAAGTCTACCTGTGGTATCCATGTAGATATTCTCAACCAACTAAGAACCTGCTAATTAAAATAAATTAATTTCTGTGTATAGTTTTGGGTGCAGGTTTTTGGGGAAATAAAATAACTCTATTTTTTATATAAATTCCCGACTCAGACACATTAATTCCCTGCCTCCATAACACCTAGTCATGATTAAATTTAATCATCTGAATTTATTTTCTGCCCTACTCTATGGAACTGGATTGGAAAGATTTTTTTTGTTCTTAATAGTTTGGTTGTTTTTTTTTTTCTTTTGGGAATCTTCAGATGTAGTTAGTCAGTCTTCAATACATTTAATGAATTCCCTAGGCACCTGAATAGTGTTTATTGCAGAACTATCAACGGGATCATAGATCAAATCAAGGAGACACAGCCTCTATCATGGGCTTTTGGATCTCTTCATTTCACAGACCTCAATGTTGATCTGAATGCTATCTGCCTTATCTGGTTAAACTACACAGAAGAAAATATTCAGTAAGGATATTTTAGAAACCATTGCTTAAATTAATTTTCTTGACATTGCCAAACGTCTGAGATTACATTAATGTGAGTTTTTCTCGAGGAGCAGTCACAGACCCACATCACGCCCACCTTATGGGAAATAGTAATAAACAAACAAGCACAAAATAAACCCTCCAAAACTAAACTAACAAACAATCCCCAAAACTCTAAAACTTTTAAACTCTGTCAGAATTATCTTCACATATTCTCCAATCAAAACCTGATGTCAAATGTCCCTGCCCATGATAGGGAGGTTGGAACTAGATGATCCTTGTGGTCCCTTCCAACCCTGACTGATTCTATGATTCTAAATATAGCATCAATCATTTCTTAATACATTTCTCTGCTCCAATCAATTTACAGTTTTTACCTACTGCAAGCAGGTCTTACACTGCCTTGAATTATTAAGTTGGAATATTCAAAAGACCAAAGCCAGAAAAAAGGCAACAGCTGCTGCAGAATGTAAGTGAATAGCTAGTAATAATATTTATGACATTACCAATTTATGTAGTTGATAGAATTTAAAATAGGACTGAGGACTCATCTGTCATCATTATATCGTTCATCACTATGGTTTTCTAAGTAATGGTAATAATTTCAGATTGTCTTCTTGTTATTCCACTTGATTTGTTCAGTGGGACTTTCTTTTTAAGACTCAGAGAAGACAAACACCTAGTCGTGGCAAATATGAACACTAAATTTCTCTGTGTTTAAGAGGCAGATACAGCAAACAAACAAACTTATTTTCTAACAACAACAACAAAATCTGTGTTTGGTTTGTTGTTGGGGCTGAAAACTAGACATGTTTCCAAAGTGGAATATTTGAAGAGCAGATTCCTTTTGAACTGTACCTTACAGCTTTGCAGTAAGCAATGTCAGTCCTAATACAGAGTTTCATATCAGTTTGTCTTTTCTTTTGGAACTTTAAAGTTTATTTTCACTTTAGTACTGATCTGTGTAGAATCATAGAGTCATAGAATCAACCAGGTTGAGAGAGACCTCCAAGATCATCCAGTCCAACCTATCACCCAGCCCTGTCCAATCAATTAGACCATGGCACTAAGTGCCTCAGACAGTCTTTGTTTGAACACTTCCAGGGACGGCAACTCCACCACTTCCCTGGGCAGCCCATTCCAATGCCAATCACTCTCTCTGTGAAGAACTTCCTCCTAACATCCAGCCTAGACCTCCCTCTTGAGCCTTCTTTGTTGCTGGTTGCCTGGGAGAAGAGACCAACCTCCACCTGGCTACAGCCTCTCTTCAGGAAGTTGTACTATGAGGGTAGTGAGACAATTGAACTGGTTGCTCAGAGAAGCTGTGAAACCTCATTCCTGGAAGTGCTTAAGATGAAGTTAGATGAGGCTTTGAGCAGCCTGGTCTACTGGGAGGTTCTCAAATCTCCAAAATCTTTGTTACCAAAATCTTTATTTGACTGCTTTTTACCTTTCACTCTTTCAGATTTTCTCCCAAAATTGTCACTACATTTTAAGAAATAATTTTGTAACTCTAGCTCACACAGCTTCCTGTCTCCTTTGCAGTTTTCTTTCCTCTGTACATATTTCCTCATGTTTCTTCTCTAAAGGAGACTGTGATGACAAAATTATTCCAAATGGGGGCACAGGAAGGTGCAGAATTTTTCACTTCTCCTATTCAGGTGTAGTTGCAAATATAGAGACTAATCCCTGTGAACCTGGATGAACCACATGGCAACACACCAGCAACTCTGATAGATCTTTTTAATCTACTTGTTATACATGGTTTTTTTTTTTTTGTCTGTTAAAATACAAACAAACCAATGACTTGTTTACATGGCACCAAGGATTTACTCCTAGCCCAATCAATTTTTTAACTCATCCAGATTATCCATTTAATACAGAACAGCCCCATTGATGCATTTAAAACTTACATAAAAGCCTGCCTAGTATTGCTTCCTTTTCTTTGCTATTCTGCATGGTGTTTCCTTGAATCTTCAGGACTGACACTTCAATCTTCCTCAAGTAGAGTTGATGAGGATTACAACTGGCTTCTGTTTCATTGGTTTCCAATTAAAGTTTGAAAACTGCATAACAGCTTCTTCCATTCTTCACTTTTTCAAAGGACTAATGTTATGCAGGAATCACATTGGGGTTTCTGTTTTCAGGGCTTCAGCTAATGACAGGCCAGGCAGCAGTTGTTAAAACAGTAGGAAATCGTTGTGAGAAGCTTAGATCATTTCAGGTTCAAATAATTCTAGACAAGTCCTGAGTGTACACTGACAGATACTTCATAAGATTTGTGCACTAGTAATGGTAAAAAAAGAGAAATATACTGGGCTATATTTATGGTGTGGGGGTTCATTTTCTTTTGTGTTGGGGATTTTTTCTTTGTTTTGGGGTTGGTGTGGTTTTTTTTTGGTTGTTGTTGTTTGGGTTTTTTTCTTTTGTCATATAGCAAGCCCTTCAAAGATAACCAGAGATGCTTAAAATCAGAGAGGCATACTCTGTTATTGTATACATGAAAATAATTTCCTTTAGAAATACAGAAAAAATCTAGTTAACCAAATGCAAATAAAAATATCTTTTAAAGAAAATTGTAGTTTTGAACTTTGCAGGACAGGACTTGTTTTTCAGGCTCAGATTCAGGTATTGATTAAACTTCAGCAGAAAGCCCTGCATAACTCTCTTGTCTGCTAGAAGGTTTTCCCATCCATCTTGCATGAAACTAGTCTACTTTTTCTCTTCTCAGTCTCTCAGGGCTTATTTCAATTCTGTATAAACATGGCACCTCATGGTGTTTCAGAGTCTCTAGGATGTCTAAAACAGCTGACTCCAGGATATTTTCCCACTCAGAATCCTCCCATTTCAGAAAGCCAACATCAACATATTCGGATAGAGATAAATCAAAATAGCAAACTCATTCCCTTACTTACAAAACAGTACAATGCAGTGCTTTGTGGGGAAAAAAATTCTTCCTATCAAAAATGGAATAAGATAGGTGATGTCCTCTGAATATGCATTTTGGAGAGGATAGAGATAATATAAATTCCTTAGATCCAGAGCAACATAAATTTTCTTTCTTAACACATATAATTTTTGGAATAGTTTTTCTTTTGGACTCAAAAAACCTAGTTTTGATTGGGAGTTACATTACTTTAAAATCACAGATATCACAATTAGGTAGTCACTGCATTAATATAATCCTGTCCCTGAAATTATTTGTAATGGCATTAAAAGTCATTCACTAATACTGATTATTTGGAGGCTATAGTGAAAAACTATACTACTTTGACAAAATAAGTATAAAGTAAGTTGTCAGAGCAACGTGCAGTTTGAAAATTAAACAGGAGATTTCAGTCTTGCAGAGAAAATCAGAAACTTGGTATGCTTCTCACTCCTTAAATCCCAGAAGAGACAAACATTTCTTGCTCAATTAAGGTTCCTGCTACAAGAAAAAAGACTCCTGTAGAATAATTTTTTTTCAGTCACTGTAGAAGGTTGTTCTAACTGGATGGAGATTGGAATCAAATATATCACCTAATTATGGAATGAAGACATTGTTATATAGCCTATATTACATGATAATTTGTTGTATTTAAATGGTGGAAGTTTAATAAGGAGAAGGACTCCTCCACTACTTCTTTTCTCCTAGAATGTATTAAAATATTAAGATATAATACAGTCTGAACAACCTTTAAACCTGTTTTCTAACATGAAATTAATGTTTAGCTATTTAATTGCCTTCTAGATATTTCAGATAAAAAATTGTGAGGCAGAGCTATTCTGCTGTTCATGTAGCTCTGAGACCTTTTTTTGATACAAAATAATAAGGAAATTTAAACCTCAACACACAAAGAGGAAAATGTCTGCAGCTTTCTGCAGCTTTCTTGGCTAAGCTTAATATCTACATGTATTCTACTCATTCTCCAAGTACAAAGTCATCTGTATTACATCCTTGCCATAAGAATATCTAAAACTAGTAAGGAAAAAAAAAGTGAAGATGAGTGCTATGAATTTGACTAAATCAATAAGAAGATTTTAAAATTGGAAAGAAACATTTTTTATTTGTTTGTTTGTTTCCCTCCCCCTCCCCCAAAATAAAGACTATATATTAAGTCATAGTTATATACATCAGGCTACAACTACCTTGAATTTAGGTATAATTATAAGAGATGATACATTCTGGTTGCAGCTGTGGGAAATGTCACAATTTAGGACATTCCTTTTTTCATTTAATTTACAATATAATAAAAGTAACACCAAAAAAAAAAAAAAAAACACAAAATATTTCTTTTGGATGCACTTCCAAAACCAAGACCTCAAAAGAGTTATCTTATATGATATATATTTACATAATTTCCTTTTGTACCATGCATATTAACTTACCAATACTTTGGTCGATATGTTTGTATAATTCAGAGAGAGTGTGTTTCTTGTTTGAGGTTCCTGAGATTAGAATAGAATAGAATCAACTACGTTGGAAGAGACCTCCAAGATCATCCAGTCCAACCTAGCGCCCAGCCCTATCCAGTCAACTAGACCATAGCACTAAGTGCCTCAGCCAGTCTTTTCCTGAACACTCCCAGGGACAGTGACTCCACCACCTCCCTGGGCAGCCCATTCCAATGCCAATCACTCTCTCTGTGAAGAACTTCCTCCTAACATCCAGCCTATACTTCCCTCGGCACAACTTGAGGCTGTGTCCCCTTGTCCTGTTGCTGGTTGCCTGGGAGAAGAGATCAATCCCCACCTGGCTACAACCACCCTTCAGGTAGTTGTAGACAGTAATGAGGTCTGCCCTCAGCCTCCTCTTCTCCAGGCTGAACAAGCCCAGCTCCCTCAGCCTCTCCTCATAGGGTTTGTGTTCTAGGCCCCTTACCAGCTTTGTGGCCCTTCTCTGGACACGTTCCAGCACCTCAACATCTCTCTTGAGTTGAGGAGCCCAGAACTGGACACAGCACTCAAGGTGTGGCCTGACCAGTGTTGAGTACAGGGGAAGAAGAACCTCCCTCGTCCTACTGGCCACACTGTTCCTGGTACAGGCCAGGATGCCATTGGCTCTCTTGGCCACCTGGGCACACTGCTGGCTTAGAGAAAATAGACAAAACACATCAAAGACATAGGATACAGATTTTCTCTTGGATAGTATCTCAGTTTCTGTTATTATTTCAATGTCATTAAGTGCTTGATTCCGTTTATATTTAACATAGTTAAAGGCCTACCACAGACTTCCTGAATCTCTCTTCAGTTGCTTTTATTTCCTCTCCATGACCTGCCTACTTAGTCCTATAGAAATTGCTAAACAGTTAACCAGATGAATGAAGGGGAAAGTTACATTTTGATATCTGCCTTCCTTGATATGAATTTTACCTCAAAAGAGTAATTTCTGTTGATTCTCTTAAAAAAAAAAAACAAACCATACTTTTTCTGCATGTGAAAATAAAAACATGATAAAGTACAAAACCTGGAATCTATTTTAGATTAGATGTAAGGAAGAAGCTGTTACTGGAACAGGTTACGCAGACTAGGTGTGGATGTCCCATCCCTAGAAGTGTTCAGAGCCAAACTGGATGGGTCTTGGTGCATTCTGCTCTAGTGGAAGGTGTCCCTGCCTATAGCAGGGAGGTTGGAACTAGATGATCTTTAAGGTCCCTTCCAATGCAAACCATTCTATGATTCTATGATTCTAAGTGTATTTCAGAACATTTGGCTTAACCTTTTGCCAATGTAGATCAGCATACAAACATTCATAAAAACCAAAAATAACAACAAAACAAAACCAAAAACTCAAACACCCCAAAACAGAACAACAAAAAAAAATGTTCTGTTTATTTCCCTTAGAAGTGCAATCACTGAAACTGATTGGAGGAAGTAAAATGAGTGAAAAACAACACCATATCTATCTGGAGGCATTCAAAGAATGCTATTGTAATCTAACTTATTTTATCATTTACCTGGTTTACTGAATTGGAAGCTGGGAAGATATATGAGGATTCCTTTCTTAGCATCATCATTTAGCTGGACAATATAGCTCAAGACACAGGGAAGGAGGATAAAGTTATAATGGGACTTTATAGGACATTTCTAACTTTTACCACTTATATTTTCTGTGTTCTAGAACATGTCCTATCTGGGTACTTCTGAGAATTGCAACTTATCTCTCAACGAAGTCACTTATTTTAGAAAGGCAATGTAAATGAGTCTTGTAGTACTAAAATATTGGTTATTACTAACCACTAATGAAAGTGGTTTATTAAATCATTTCTCATAAATTGAAAGCAGTATATTTTTTATTTTCACACTGCATCTTTTCAAAATCTTACATACTAGTGATTAAGTGCCTGTCACATTTCATTATTATAAAATCTTCAAGGTGAAGGAAGACAGGATTGTGAGCAGAAATTGTTGTCTAAAGATGAAAAGAACACTTGCTGTCCTACAGAAAACAATCATAGAATCATAGAATCAGCCAGGTTGGAAGAAACCTCCAAGATCACCCAGTCCAACCTAGCACCCAGCCCTGTCCAATCACCTTTTCAACAAAAGTAGTGAAAAGATACACATTCCTGTGCAGCCTGCCCTAGGTTTTCCTGATTTGGCAGAGAGGTTGGACTTGATCTCTGAAGTCACTTCCTACCACTAGCATTCTGTGATTCTGTGATTTCTGACCTCATCACTCCATAAATGATGTTGTGACTCCCTGAATTGTAAAAATCGTGGCTTTTTTCTTTTTAAAGGAAAATCATAGACTACATATATATCATAGAATGGTTTAGGTTGGGAGAGACCACAAAGATTATCCAGTTCCAATCCCCTGTCATAGGCAGGGACACCTTCCACTAGAACAGGTCACTCTGGTCGTCATACAACCTAGTGTGCTAGTTTGAGCCTAGCTAGAATGTTTTGGTGAGAGGGACTAGATCATAGGCTGAGAAATGAAAACAATGGTGATGTCTGCTTCACTCACAGTCTTGCTGAGATGTGTACAAAGGAAAAGCAAAACAGAGATAAAAGTCACTTCACTTGGCACTTCACTCTGGGCTTTTGCTCTCAGCTCTTCACCTGCCGGGGCTGCTGGCTGAACTCCATCTTGCTTTCTAACCTCACCCTCCATTTGCTTTGGCTGATTCACCTTTGCTTCTTAATCCTTTTGGCCAAACCTCCATTCTTCCTTGGGATTGGGGTAAGGTTGAGAGGGGTAGGGGAAAGGTGAGAGGGTGGTTGAGAGCCCCTCCTGGGGACTCAGGTTTCTGGGAGGGGAGTTGTGTTTCTGCATTACCTTTTTACCTTGTGTATTTCTGTATATAACTGTAAATATCTGCTTGTAAATTATGCTAGCTGTAAATAAAAGCTTCATTCAAAATTTCCAGAGCCAGCTGAGTCTAGTCTGGGTGATTTTTAAAGTGTGGGGGGGTGGGGGACACCCAAACTACCACACCTAGCCTTGAACACTTCCAGAGAGGGAGCATCCATGACCTCCCTAGGCAACCCGTGCCAGTGTCTCAGCATCCTCACTGTAAGGATAAGGAGCTGCTATCAAGCATCAGTCACTACAAAGATGGTGCAACAGCTTTCCCATGCTGTTCCTGCACATGAAGAAATGAAATGGACTCTCAAGTGCTTCTACAGTTCCTGGGAATAAGAGCACTTTATATTTATATTTTTCTTTATTTATGTTTATGTTTATAAATTGAACTCACTGATTTGTGATTAACAGAAAAACATAGAAGTTAATGGCATTGTCATAGGTTTATATTATGAAGAATGAAATGTCAAGGGGAAGAAATTTTCTTGACTTTTTTTTTTCTTTTTAATTCTTGAGATCACATTGGCATAAATCTAACATTTAATTTGGAGTACCATCTGAGGACTTTTTCTATAAAAGTGCAAAATCATAGAATGTGTTTGACTGGAAGAGACTTTCAAGATCATCCAATCCAACCTTCAAGCCAGCACTGCAAGGTCAACACTAAACCATATCTCTAAACACAAGCTCCACACATTGTTTAAACATCTCCAGCCATGTTGAGTCTACCTGTGCCCTGAGCAGACTATTCCAATGTTTGACAACCTTTTCAGTGAGCAAATATTTCCAAATACACAGCCTAAACCTCCTCTAGTGCAGCTTGTATCCATTTCCTCTAGTCCTGTTGCTTGCCACTAGGGAGAAGAGGCTATCCCCTTCCTCACTCCAGCGATCACTTCCCTGTTCTGCTGGTCATAGTGTTTTTAATGCAAGCTAGTTCTGTCTGGTACTTCTAAAAAAATATCATAGAATCATAGAATGGTCAGGTCTGGAAGTGACCTCAAGTATCATCTAGTTCCAAATCCCCTGCCATGGCCAGGGACATCTTGCACTAGATCAGGTTGCTCAGAGCCCCGTCTGCTGTGGCCTTAAAAACATCCAAGGATGGGGCTTCCACCACCTCCCTGGGCAACCTGTTCCAGGGTCTCACCACCCTCATCGTGAAACTTCTTCCTATCATCCAGTCTGAATCTGCCTGCTTCTAGTTTTTCTCCATTCCTCCTAGACAACCTTTTCTTTTTTATAGCCCTCTCTACAGCGGATTTATGACTTTCCAAGTCTTCTGGTTTACATGTGTCCTAGTCTATACGTGAAATGATACAATGAACTGATGTGTACAGAGGAAGAAATGTGGCACAAGTACAGAGCATTGAAGGTCTATTTATTCTCCCATGAAAATTGATACAAAATGCATTTTTCTTAAAATAGATATGTAAGACATAATTCATCTTTATGAACTCAGGAAAAATAATCCTACTAGCTGTAACATTTTCTTGACAGCCTAAGAGTCATATTTAATGTTCTGCTGAGAAGTTTAATTACGATTTTGGAGATTAAATAGGAATCAGTTCAAATTGCATTATTATTACACTGCCCTTGAACTTTTCAAGTCATGACTGCCATGTTTTAAATTATTTATAAACATACATTTCTTCCTTTTTATGAAGTAATCAGAGAACTCAACTTTCCTAAAACCAAATACACAATGAAGACTTTACTGCTAAAAAAATCTGACAAAGGATAGAGTTAAAACTATATTTGTAAACATTATGTTGTTTTCTTTCCTCCTGTCTCACAAATACTTGGTAAGAAATGACACCATAATGAAAGTTTTGTCTATAACTGTGGTAGGTTAAGGAACTTCCTCCCCCTCCCACCAATAATGAAATTAACCAGGCCAGTTCAGACAGCTTGGAATTAAGAGAAAACTATATTTACAGCAAAGCTAAATTTGCAAGCATATATAAACTATCTTTATAAGCATTTACAATGGTATACAATTTAGAAATAATATAGAAGTCCAAACTCCCTCCTGGACAAACAAAAGGAGCCCAGAAGGGTCTCAAAGCCACCCTCTCTCTCCCCCAGACAACAAAGCTTACTTATTATCCATCAGTCAAGGTTAGTGGAGAGATTAGACCACAGCAAAGGTGAGTGAAGGGAGAAGCATCCCTGAACAAAGAGGAAAAAAATGTTTATACTTTGGCTTTTTATGCCCTTTAGCAAACCAATGGATGAGATAGACTCTGTCATCATCTTCTTTTTACAACCAATGATCTAATTTCTCTCATTAGAATATTCCAATTAGCCTTAAACCAGCACAATAACCATTACACTTTTCTTCAGATTCACTGTGCTGGGTCAGGAACTGGCTGGATGGCCGAGCCCAGAGAGTTGTGGTGAATGGTGCCACATGCAGTTGGCAGCTGTCACTAGCGGTGTTCCCCAGGGATCAGTGCTGGGCTCAGTCCTGTTCAACATCTTTATTGATGATCTGGACGAGGGGATTGAGTCCAGCATCAGTAAGTTTGCAGATGACACCAAGCTAGGAGCAGGTGTGGATCTGTTGGAGGGTAGGAGAGCCCTGCAGAGGGACCTGGACAGGCTGGATGGGTGGGCAGAGGCCAATGGGATGAGACTGAACAAGGCCAAATGCAGGGTTCTGCATTTTGGCCACAACAACCCCAAGCAGCACTACAGCCTGTGGACAGAGTGGCTGGAGAGCAGCCAGGAAGAAAGGGCCTTGGGGGTGCCGGTAGATAGTAGGCTGAAGATGAGCCAGCAGTGTGCCCAGGTGGCCAAGAGAGCCAATGGCATCCTGGCCTGGATCAGGAACAGTGTGGCCAGCAGGACGAGGGAGGTTATCCTGCCCCTGTACTCAGTACTGGTCAGGCCACACCTTGAGTACTGTGTCCAGTTCTGGGCTCCTCAATCCAAGAGAGATGTTGAGATACTGGAACGTGTCCAAAGAAGGGCAACAAAGCTGGTGAGGGGCCTGGAACACAGCCCTGTGAGAAGAGGCTGAGAGAGCTGAAGGTGTGCAGCCTGGAAAAGAGAAGGCTCAGAGGCGACCTCATTGCTGTCTACAACTACGTGAAGGGAGGCTGTAGCTAGGTGGGGGTTGGTCTCTTCTGCCAGGCAACCAGCAACAGAACAAGGGGACACAGTCTCAAGTTGTGCCAGGGTAGGTCTAGGCTGGATGTTAGGAGGAAGCTGTTCCCAGAGAAAGTGATTGACATTGGAATGGGCTGCCCAGGGAGGTGGTGGAGTCACCGTCCCTGGAGGTGTTCAAGAAAGAACTGGCTGAGGCACTTAGTGCCATGGTCTAGTTGACTGGATAGAGCTGGGTGCTAGGTTGGACTGGATGATCTTGGAGGTCTCTTCCAACCTGGTTGATTCTTTGATTCTATGATTCTATGATTCATAGTCCTGTCAAAGACAGGAGAAGAGTGAAAAGACAAATAAATGGTACTGAAGAGTCTTCTGCTCACAAGATGATTTCTATGTGGCTGTATGTGCTTTGTACTTATTACTAGAACTGCCTAGGAATTTTGTGAAGGAATGATTTTGAATAAGGAATATTTTTTCAGTGTGGGACCAATTTAATCAAAGATTTCAATACAAATTACTTGTTTTTTTTTCAAATTAAATCAATGATGGGAAGACGAAAGTAGTAATGACAAAGCAATCAGTCAGGAGGTAGGACTGAGTGCCAGGGAAGCATATGGAACAGAAAAGCTGAATGGCTCAGTTTTTCATTACTAAACCTGGCTCCCTGTATACTTAAGCCTCAAAAGCACTTCATTTTGAAACTCTGAGCATCCAGTTTAAAGAATTTCATTGTTCAAAGGTTCTAATCAAACTTGGTGTCTTCATCATGCAACCAGCACCAGAACAAGGAGACACAGTCTCCAGTTGTGCTGAGGGAGGTACAGATTGGATGTTAGGAGGAAGTTCTTGGCAGAGAGAGTGATTGGCATTGTAATGGGCTGCCCAGGGAGGTGGTGGAGTCACCGTCCCTGGAGGTGTTCAAGAAAAGCCTGGCTGAGGCACTTAATACCACAGTCTATTTGATTGGCCAGGGTTGGATGATCTTGGAGGTCTCTTCCAACCTGGTTAATTCTATGATTAAAAAAAAAAATAGTAACTAGAAATGCTGAGGGTTTTTTTTAATAAGATGTGAAAAAGGCTTTGTTTTTTCATTATTATTCTTCTCCCTCAAGAAACCCTGATGTATCTCACTGAAAATATATTTTGCCCAGGTATGTCTATGTAGTACATCAAACATGCAGGGCTATGCAGATATCTGAGGCAATTGAAGACAAGCTAGTTAAAGATCAAAAACTTTACTGCTTCTTTTGCTTGGTATATCATCTAGAGCACTGCAGATTATTTTTCAACATATCTTTGCTTTTAAAAGCCTTCATTGCTTTATAAGAGAGTAGCAGAGACAGCCAAGTTGGGGAGATAAGGATTTGATGAATGGATTCGTCAGTAGATTAGGAATTGGCTGGACGGTTGCATCCAGAGGGTAGTGCTCAATGGCTTGAAGTCCAAATGAAGAGGAGTGATGAATGGTGTCCCTCAGGATTCCATACTGGGACTTGTACTGTTTACTATTTTTGTCAGTGGTACAGCAAGTGAGATCAAGTGCAGCATCAGCAAGTTTGCAGATCACACCAAGCTGGGCCCAGGTGACTATCATGAAGTTCAACAAGAGCAAGCATAGGGTTCTGCAACTGGGCTGGAACAATCCTCACTATCAATATGGACTAGGGGATGAAGTCATAGAAAGCAGCCCTATGGAAAAGGATTTGGGGTTGATGATGGACGAGACTCTGGACATGAGAAGGCAGTGTGTACTTGCAGTCCAGAAGGCAAATTGTGTCCTGAGCTACATCAAAAGACATGTGGCCAGCAGATATAGAGAGGTGAATCTGCACTTTGCTCTGGTGAGATTTCACCTGGAGTACTGTGTCCAGGTATAGAATCATAGAATCATAGAATGGTTTAGGTTGGAAGGGACCTCAAGGATCATCCAGCTCCAACCCCCTGCCATAGGCAGGGACACCTCCCACTAGAGCAGGTTGCCCTCAATACAGGATGAATGTGGACTTGATGGAGCAGATCTAGAGGAGGGCCACAAAAATGATCAGGAGATCACTGAAGGACCAGAAATGCCAGAAGGTGACCAGTCCCTCCTTTCTAGGGATGTAATGCTGCACAGCCATAAATATAGCGATTGTAAATTCATGATCTTGCTAGTGGGGAACACATACAAACACACACACACACACACATATATATATATATATACACACATACACAGGTGCTATGCAGTTCAAACCACTACATATCCTCACAGAATGAACATGTAATTACTTACCTTTCAGCTATTTGTCTTCCTAAGTTTAAGATGGGAGCGTAGTCATCTCTAGCAGACACCGAGTTAGGGATTTCCAAAATTAAAATGGGAGTTTCTGTAGCACTAGCTCTTCAGTGAAAACTGTTCAAAGTTTGGGTATATTTGTTTTCCTGCCACAACAGCAATATGCAGTTGTAACAGATTAAATGGAATCTGCCTGTTTCCCCCAAAACAAAAGTGAGGGAAAGTAACACATAAAAAAATTCTGGGTTGACTGTCCTGGGTTAGGGTGGATCCCTCCCCCAGTAGAATAAACTCACTACAACATGCATTTTTTTTTTTTGAAAGTCAGGGCAAAAATGAAATTGTATTTCTTATAGTTTAAATAAGAAGAGAGAATAAGGAGAATAAACTACTAGAGAAATATAATAACCTTAGCGAAGATGGGGAAGGGTTCAAGCAGCGGTGAAGCAGCAAAAGCAACAGCAGCCAAAATGACAGTGGAGGGAGACAGCAGCAGGCACAGCAGAAGCAGCAGAATTAGCAAGGGGAAGGTCCAAGCTGTGCTTCCAGGCATAAAACTCTTGATGCTCCAATGAAATTATATTAACTTATCAATTGTTGCCATTATAAGGCCTATCCCTAGAATGTTCACCTCTCCACTCAGAGCTTCTACTTCTAAGTTTCTCTGTTTTTTATGTCTGAGCTAGAAATCTGGCTCAAACTGCCACAGTTGACGTAAAGAATTGAGACAAGCTAAAGGTTAACTGAGTAAATGTGATAATAACAATAATACAATGCACAATTATCTTAACCTACATGCAGAAAAATCATAGCAGAAAGCAACAGCAAGCAGAAGAAAATGAGCTAAACCCTTCCATCGCTCCCACTCTGGCTGTCACCACAACAGAAGAGAGCCAACATCCAAAACCTTGGAATCCAAAAGCAGCAGCCAGAAGAGGTAACTTCTCATGTTACAATCTGAACTTCTAGCCTCATAATATTTTGCTTCAGCCAACACTTTGATTTTGAAACTGGCATGAGGCAGGATGGTATGAAAAGCAGCAGATAAAACCTCAACCTGTGGCAAGAACCAATGATGAATTACTGAGTGTTAGTATTAAAAAGAGATACCACAGACAGAAATGAGGATATTCTCATACAGAATATGTATCTAGCTACTGATGTAACTCATCATGAAGTTTGATTATCTTTTGCTGCAATCAGTTCTACCTCATAACTGCAGTGCACACTGCCTATTTGAGAACACTGAATTGCTGTCTATATATATTCATGAGCATTTAAACTTTGTAACTACCTCCATGCACTTTTGCACTTAGTTCAGTGGACTCCTCTTCTCCACAAAGCAAAACAGTGGAATTACAGAATGCTTTGGGTTGGAAGAGACTGTTAAATACCATCTTGTCCACCCCTTCTGCAATGAGTAGGATCTCTAACTACATAAGGTTGTAGCCAGATGCATATTTAGTGTGGGTTTGTGCTAGTTTGAAGCTAGCTGGAATATTTTGGTGGGAAGAATCAGCTTATAGGCTGTGCAAAGGAAACAATACTTCCTCATAGGTTTGCTGAGATGTATAAAAACAAGAACACAAACATAGATAACAGAGTTGCTCTCTGGCTTTTGGGCTGCCTCCCTTCTCTCCCTAACCTGCTGTCTGTGTGTGCTAGTTTGAAGCTAGCTAGAATGTTTTGGTGAGAAGAACTAGATCATAGGCTGAGAAACTAAAACAATGGTGAGGTCTACTTCCCTCACAGTCTTGCTGAGATGTGTAAAGAGGAAAGGCAAAACAAAGAGTAGGTCATTTTGCTCTGCACTTCGCTTGGGCACT
>WAAF01016430.1:987-24283 GCA_013400475.1 Tricholaema leucomelas
TCAGAGGGCTGCAGCAGCTCTGCTATGAGGACAGGCTGAGAGAGTTGGGGCTCTGCAGCCTGGAGAAGAGAAGGCTTTGAGGAGACCTTCGAGTGGCTTTCCAGTATCTGAAGGGAGCCTACAGGAAGGCTGGGGAGGGACTATTGACAAGGTCTAGTAATGTTAGGACGAGGGGGAATGGGTTTAAGCTGGCAGAGGGGAGATTTAGACTGGATGTTAGGAGGAAGTTCTTTACAGTGAGGGTGGTAAGACACTGGCACAGGTTGCCCAGGGAGGTTGTGGATGTTTCCTCCCTGGAGGCATTTAAGGCCAGGCTGGATGAGGCCTTGAGCAGCCTGCTCTAGTGGGAGGTGTCCCTGCCTATGGCAGGGGGTTGGAACTGGATGATCCTTGAGGTCCCTTCCAACCTAAATCATCCTATGATTCTATGATTCTATGATAGGAAATGGAAACAGATCTGTGTCCTGGTCAAATGGACTGAGAATCAGCATCCACCTTGTGAGATCCAGCAGCCTTGCACACACAGAGCAAGCCCATCACAATAAAAATGCAGCAGAATCCATTGTAGGAAAATGACTGAAAGTGTCTGAAGCAACAATGTTGCCTGTTGCTGTAATCTTTAATATGATAATGTCACTGGGGACTGGGATTCTGAGAGATGCTGTGTGGAACGAGGCTGGTTTATATCACAGGGGTCCACTAAGACAAAATATGCAATCAGAAAAGAGCCTCACCAGGAAAATCCCAGACATTGTCCAGCTGTTATTTCATGGCAGCAAATATGATTGGGGATTTTGCTTAGCTAAAAGTTTTATCCTGCCTCTTGTCACAGAGTTACAGTTCAAATAATGAATTTTGACTTGGGGACTTCACCTCCAGAAACAGAAATGTAGGTTCTGGGGGTAACAGGAATGCAGGAACAGTCTGTACATATATTAAAACAAAATCCCAGATATGGTTTACTCTAGTAATTGTTTTGGGAATATTTTGTTAATTGCTGGACTAGGCTTTGGGCAGTTAATGAGTAAAGAATCCTTGATGGATTGAGGTCTTAACTACCTGATTTCCTTTAACCTGATTTCCCCTAACCTACCAGGTCAGTGTATCACAGTATCACAGTCTCACAGTATCACCAAAGTTGGAAGAGACCTCACAGATCATCAAGCCCAAGCTGTTACCACAGAGCTCAAGGCTAGACCATGGCACCAAGTGCCACATCCAATCCTGCCTTGAACAGCTCCAGGGACAGCGACTCCACCACCTCCCTGGGCAGCCCATTCCAGTAGCCAATGACTCTCTCAGTGAAGAACTTTCTCCTCTAATCCCAGAGCAGGACACTATGCAATGTGAGATCTTTGGACGGATCCAAGGATTTCAAAGATGAAGTAAGTCCAAGTGTAAGGTCCTGCACCTGGGTTGGTGCAATCTCAGGCACAGATACAGTCTGAGTGGTGAATGGCTGAGAGCAGACCTGAGGAAAAGGACCAGGGGGTCTGGGTGGATGAAAAGCTCAACGTGAGCCTGCAGTGTGCACATACAGCCCAGACAGCAACTGTGTGCTGGGCTGCATCAAGACAAGTGAAGTTCTTGCCAGAGAGAGTGATTGGCATTGGAATGGTCTGCCCAGGCAGGTGGTGGAGTCACCATCCCTGCAGGTGTTGAAGAAAAGCCTGGCTGAGGCACTTAGTGCCATGGTCTAGTTGATTGGATAGGGCTGAGTGCTAGGTTGGACTGGATGATCTTGGAGGTCTCTTCCAACTTGGTTGATTTTATGATTCTATGATTCTATGTTCCTACAATAACTTTGCAATGTGCTACTCTTCTGAATAGATTATGCCTGTACCCTCCTCTTTTAGCAGAATCACAGAATCATAGAATGGTTTAGGTTGGAAGGGATCTCAAAGATCACCCAGTTCCAACCCCTTGCCATAGGCAGGGACACCTTCCACTAGAACAGGTTGCTCAAGGCCTCATCCAACCTGGCCTTGAACACTTCCAGGGAGGGAGCATCCACAACCTCCCTGGGCAACCTGTGCCAATGTCTCACCACCCTCGTTCTGTTTTTAACTAACGCAGATAACTACTTCCCATTTTTTAAGCCCAGAATCAACATTTCGATAGAATCACAGAATCAGTCAGGGTTGGAATGGACCACAAGGATCATCCAGTTCCAACCCCCCTGCCATGGCCAGGGATACCCTACCCTAAATCAGGCTGATCACTTTGTTTGATCCCCTGACAATAGCTGTCCACAGAATGACGCCTCTCTACTGCCGAATTTAGCATTCAAGCATAATGCATGCATTTCATAAGGGCAACCAACCTTGAATAAGGTTGAAGAAGTGAAATCCAATCTCCTAATTTATATGCTGATTGCCTCTTTATTTTTTTTCTTTTTTACAAATACAGAAAAATTTGGAGAAATATGAATTTAAAATTAAGAATGGTCTTTTCCACACCCCCAACCCTCCCCCCCCACCCCAGAATACTGTAAACAAGATTGTTCAACTCTGTTTCTTCTCAGCTGCTGATCTGCTGCTCTGACCTTGTAATCAGAGAAGACTGTAAGCCTTGCATTTGTCTTTGAAGACTGCTAATAATTAAATCCTATTGTTTCATTGAAACAGAACATGACTCTCACAATTTGTAACCAGAAGCAGTATAGCTGCAAAGAACAATGTTGGATAAACATGCCCTTCAAAGATCAAAGGATGTAAGGCCTTGTCAATTAAAAACAAAATAAAATCAGCATAGCTAAACTGCTGTTTCTCAGCAACTTAGTGCAGGGACAGATCTGAGGCTGCCCAGATTGCTTTGCTTTCATTTCCCAGTCTCCAGGGCATCCTTATTCCCCGAAGTGCGCTGGGAAGCTGGCACACCCAGATGTGAGTTGTGAGTCTGCAGGCAGAGGGAGAGACTACCCCCCCTAATCACTAATTAAACAATCAAAGGATTCATGTTCTCTCCAAGCAGCACATCTTTACGACATTACATAAAAACTGACCTCAAAGAGAGAGAAAAGCCCACACAATATGTTCTTCACGGCAATGGGCAAGAGGATAACAGGAGGATTTGGCTTTGTAGTGGCTCTGCTTGCTTCCATTTCTTCCCTTGCCTTCTCTGTGGATTTCTGTCAGGGAATTTGTACTCCTCACCACTTACATCAAACTGATTTCTGATGCCACTTCAGCCAGACAGCTCCAAGAGCAAATTGTTGAAGCCACAGCTGCTTAAGGTGTTTACCCCTTCCTATGAATGGCAGCATGAGTTATGGCCAGCAAAACCTCAAACTGACATGACTTTTAGTAGCTACTTCTTGTTGGCCCAGAAAGGAAGATATTTGCTGCAGATGTGTCACAGCTAAATCCTGGCATGTATGTTTAGGCATTTAGTGCCATGGTCTAGTTGATTGTCTAGGGCTGGGTGACAGGTTGGACTGGATGATCTTGGAGGTCTCTTCCAACCTGGTTGATTCTATGATTCAGTAACTCATAGCTGCTCTTCACTCAGTTAAACTGTTTCCTTGGACATAAAGATGTCCTTGTTGATATGTCTCTGTGCTGAGAAGGGCAGATTGTATTCTTTATGGCCTGACCCTTTTGGCAGGACTAAACTTCTCAAGTGTCTCCTGTTCCAGCACGTGTTCCCACCAGATATAGGTCATTGAGCAAGGCTTTGAGACAACTCTTCCAACAGCAGTGCAGATCTAGGGCCTTTCTCTTATCTAGATGGAGGTCCAGGTGGATCACCTAGCTATGGCACTATGATGGTTTGGGAGTTCCCCAGCTCCCCACTCTTGTGAAAAGCTGAACGGAGGCCTTATTACTCTTTATAAATACCTGAAGGGAGGTTAGAGCAAGGAGGGGGACAGAAGACTCCCTGGTGGCAAGTAACAGCACTAGAGGAAATAATTACAAACTACATCAGGGAAGGTTTAGGCTGGATATTAGAAAATATTTCTTCACTGAAAGGGTTACCAACATTGGATGGTCTGCCCAGGGCAGTAGTGGAGTCACCATCCCTGAAGGTGTTTGAACAGCCTGGGGGCCTGGTGCTGGGACATGGTTAGGTAGTAACCTTGCAGAGCATGATTACAGTATCACAGTCTCACAGTATCACCAAGGTTGGAAGAGACCTCACAGATCATCAAGTCCAAGCTGTTACCACAGAGCTCAAGGCTAGACCATGGCACCAAGTGCCACGTCCAATCCTGCCTTGAACAGCTCCAGGGACGGCGACTCCACCACCTCCCTGGGCAGCCTATTCCAGTAGCCAAATTTTCAAGCATCTCAATGTCCCTCTTAAACTGGGGGGCCCAGATTGAAGGTTGGACCAGATGATCTTGATGGTCTCTTCAAACCAAAGATATTCTGCAATTATCTTCTCTCTCCATCTGCAATGAAAAGGGAGCATCTCAAGATGTAGCTCATTTGCAGATGTAGCCTTAAGTAGATCTGACCACATATCCAATGCTAAGACAGTGCCACGAAGAGTGATGTGAGCTGAAGATTTACCCTGGAACTTAATAACAGGGAAAAGGGGAGTGTTTGAGTTACTAAGATTTCTTTTTCCCTCATCACTGTGATAATCAGTCACTTTTTCCTCTATGCTGTTTTGGTATTGCAATAACCTGCTAATAAACTCTGATTCCTTGATTAAAAACCTAGTGCAGAAGCCTATCCATTCCCACTCCATTCATTCATTCATGCCTTTCTTATTAATCATTCCCACTGAAGCAGAGGTAAGGTGATCTATAGCAGAAAGTACAGAGCTATGCCTGAGACAGCTCTGCCACAAGATTTCAGCATGATTTTAACCAGCCTGTTTTGCATCGTCCCAAATTCCTTCACCTCTCAAATAAAAACTAATCAAATCCTTTACAGTGAGGGTGGTACGACACTGGCACAGGTTGCCCAGGGAGGTTGTGGATGCTTCCTCCCTGGAGGCATTTAAGGCCAGGCTGGATGAGGCCTTGAGCAACCTGCTCTAGTGGGAGGTGTCCCTGCCTATGGCAGGGGGTTGGAGCTGGATGATCCTTGAGGTCCCTTCCAACCTAAACCATTCTATGATTCTATGAAATCCATTTCTGCATTATGATGTTTAATTAATGCAATGATGCCCAAATAAGACCAGAACTTCACAGGATTTTCAGAGAACAGTACAGCAGGCTCTTACCAGCCTCGTTGCCCTTCTCTGGACACATTCAAGCATCTCAGTGTCCCTCCTGAACTGACTCATCTATATCTATATCTATATCTATATCTATATCTATATCTATATCTATATCTATATCTATATCTATATCTATATCTATATCTATATCTATATCTATATCTATATCTATATCTATATCTATATCTATATCTATATCTATATCTATATCTATATCTATATCTATATCTATATCTATATCTATATCTATATCTATATCTATATCTATATCTATATCTATATCTATATCTATATCTATATCTATATCTATATCTATATCTATATCTATATCTATATCTATATCTATATCTATATCTATATCTATATCTATATCTATATCTATATCTGTATCTATACCTATAACTATATCATCTGTATCTATATCTATACCTATATCCATATTGTGATGGTTTGGGTGTTACCTGCCCTCCCCCACACTTAAGAAAATCACTCAGACTAGACTCAGCCAGCTGAGACTGATGGAATGAAACTATATTTACAGCACTGGTTAGACCACACCTTGAGTACTGTGTCCAGTTCTGGGCCCCTCAATTTAAGAAGGACATTGAGATGCTTGAATGTGTCCAGAGAAGGGCAACGAGGCTGGTGAGAGGCCTCGAGCACAGCCCTACGAGGAGAGGCTGAGGGAGCTGGGATTGTTTAGCCTGGAGAAGAGGAGGCTCAGGGGAGACCTTATTGCTGTCTACAACTACCTGAGGGGGGGTTGTAGCCAGGAGGAGGTTGCTCTCTTCTCTCAGGCAGCCAGCACCAGAACAAGAGGGCACAGCCTCAAGCTGAACCAGGGGAAATTTAGGCTTGAGGTGAGGAGAAAGTTCTTCACTGAGAGAGTCATTGGCTGCTGGAATGGGCTGCCCAGGAAGGTGGTGGAGTCGCCGTCCCTGGAGCTGTTCAAGGCAGGATTGGACGTGGCACTTGGTGCCATGGTCTAGCCTTGAGCTCTGTGGTAACAGCTTGGACTTGATGATCTGTGAGGTCTCTTCCAACCTTGGTGATACTGTGAGACTGTGAGACTGTGAGACTGTGATACTCTGTGTGTGATATATCTATCATTCAATGCCCCAAGTTATGTTTTCCAAGTTGCAGCTTTCCAACTGCATGTCTCCAAGTCTGTGGCTTACCATGGAGTTGTTTACCACCCAAGTGGCACTTGACCTTGTTTAACCTTATACAATTGACCTTGGCCCATCAATCTAACCTGCCCAGAGCCTACTGTAAGACTTCCTGACCCTCTAGCAGATTGACACACCCATCCAGCTTGCAGGAAGTGGAGATGGCGAGATGGTGTCTTTTTTGATCTTAGATCAGGCTTTCGTCTGAAGTATAGAATCATAGAATCATAGAATGGTTTAGGTTGGAAGGGACCTCAAGGATCATCCAGCTCCAACCCCCCCCATAGGCAGGGGCACTTCCCACTAGAGCAGCTTGCTCAAGGCCTCATCCAGCCTGGCCTTAAACACCTCCAGGGAGGAAGCATCCACAACCTCCCTGGGCAACCCGTTGCAGTGTCTTAACACCCTCACTGTAAAGAACTTCCTGCTAAAGTAAGGGAGGAAAAAGCAGTTTGAGCACCTGAGAATGAAGGTTATATTTGTTCCTCTCACCACTTGTCCTTCTGGACTCCAGTGCTGCTATTATTTTTGCCTAGACTTTGATTTACAAATAGAATGAGAGGAATGCAAAGCATGGAATGCTGATGCTATGTGCAAGAGAGCTATCTAAGCCAGGAGCCTGCTGAAGAATTGCAGATATTTGTTGTTTGTTTGCTAAAGTACTTGATAAAGTCCCTTCTGCTTCATGTTTGTATTCCATTTTTATTTCCCAGCTTTAGGCACTGTCATTCCACTTCAAAGAATGCTTTACAGTTCCCACAAAATCAAGCTC
Organism: Tricholaema leucomelas; assembly: GCA_013400475.1. Lineage (NCBI taxonomy): Eukaryota > Metazoa > Chordata > Aves > Piciformes > Lybiidae > Tricholaema lacrymosa > Tricholaema leucomelas. The sequence continues at coordinate 8,101 of WAAF01016430.1, forward strand.
TCTCTTCACCTTCCTGTCTACTAAAGACAAAAATCTTCTGGATAGAATAGAATAGAATCAACCAGGTTGGAAGAGACCTCCAACATCATCCAGTCCAACCTAGCACCCAGCCCTAGCCAGTCAACTAGACCATGGCACCAAGTGCCTCATCCAGTCTTCTCTTGAACACCTCCAGGAACAGTGACTCCACCACCTCCCTGGGCAGCCCATTCCAATGCCAATCACTCTCTCTGTCAAGAACTTCCTCCTAACATCCAGCCTATACTTCCCCCAGCACAACTTGAGACTGTGATAATCTTATTTTAGTAAGATAATGTTATTTTAATGAGTTAAATTCTAATGTCACTTAAACCAAGGAAAGAATCTGGCCCATAAAGTTTGACAAACTATGATCACTGTGGAAAAAATAAAACACACACATTGTGTTTAAATACAATTGACCTCGTTCCCTTCCTCTGTCCTGATGTTCAGCTGCTTGAAAAGTTGCCTCCAGGGAAAACCTTTATTAAATGATTTGTGCCTCTTTTACATTGTGTTCCAAATTATCTCGCTCCCTCATTTTATTTCTTCTTTGGGCTGGCTGCTTGTTACAGCTAATTTGGTTGTCCTTGCTGGGACTACCATAAATACTCTTTCCCAGTAGTACTTTGTAAGCTGAATTAGTCAAGTGATCTTGGCTATAACACTCAGGAAAACAGTCGATAAGATTAAAGACTGGGAGAACTTTATGGTTGGAGACACCCTTTTAAAGTCACCCATAAAGGCTCCTGAGCAAAAAATTGCTGACAAGGCCAAAACATTTCAAAGATGCTGGAACTGTGACCTTCAGCGTTGTATTAGAAGGGATAATTGTTCGCTCACTTCTCTCCCTGCCACAGCTGTACTAAAGCACGCCGCTCTCTTTGGAGCTCTGAACAAGGACCCTTCCACACAAATAGATGACATACCAGATTAAAACCAAACAGATAAAGCCTGGTGTACAAATTGAAAGACAGCATGAGCCTCCAAGCATACTGAGTCTCTGTCATTTCTCTGATTGTGAAGTAGAGAGGGTGACAGCCCACCTGGGGTGAGTGGTATCAGAGTCACACAAAGCAATAGATAAGTTGTTTCTTCATCTCTGTCTTTGCTCCCTGAAGCTACTTAAGGCTTTAACCTGTGCAGGGCTGTGTCTCTTGTATGTAAGTCACAGCTGGATAAGTCTGCTGTTGGCTCAGAGGTGGCACAGATTTACCATCCTGTGATGGTTGGAGTGTTACCCAACCCCCCCACAGTAAAGAAAAAGCATCCAGACTAAACTCAGCCCATCTGGAAATTGAATGAAGCTTTATATTTGCAGCTTAGCTAGTTGGTTCTATGATTCTATGATTCTATTCTATGATACCTGTTGTGTGTGCTCTAACCTCTCCTGCAAGTACAGGGCTGGGTGATCTTGGAGGTCTCTTCCTACCTGGTCGATTCTATGATTCTATGATTCTATCCTATGGTACCTGTTGTCTGTGCTGTAACCTCTCCTGCAAGTACAGGGCTGGGTGATCTTGAAGGTCTTTTCCAACCTGGTCGATTCTATGATTCTATGATTCTATCCTATGGTACCTGTTGTCTGTGCTGTGACCTCTCCTCCAAGTACAGGGCTGGGTGATCTTGAAGGGATTCTATGATTCTATGACTCTATTCTATGGTACCTGTTGTCTGTGCTGTGACCTCTCCTCCAAGTACAGGGCTGGGTGATCTTGGAGGTCTCTTCCAACCTGGTCGATTCTATGATTCTCTGACTCTATTCTATGGTACCTGTTGTCTGTGCTGTAACCTCTCCTCCAAGTACAGGGCTGGGTGATCTTGGAGGTCTTTTCCAACCTGGTCGATTCTATGATTCTCTGATTCTATTCTATGATACCTGTTGTCTATGCTGCAACCTCTCCTGCAAATAACTCCTTATTTGTGTCACTGATACCACAGGCTGTGTTTTATGGAGCTTACCCAACCATCATTCATATGTCAGGTTAATACAGATACATTTTTTTCCCAATTAATTTTCTGACCAACTGCTGTTAAGAGGCTGTAACAAGGGATGTAACTTGTCCCTTTCATTTCCATTCAGTTTGAATAAATCCACATCTCAGCCTTCTAATGGTTCTTCTTTCCATTATACTTGCTTTATTTTCTTTTCCTCTGTGGGCATTGAGCTGCTTTATTCAGGTCATTCTCTGCAGTATCATGTTAACCCATTAAAATGTCAACTCATGTGTTGTCCATTCAGTCCAGTGGCCTGCCCTTTCCCCCTAAAAAGCACAGTCATTTCTATAAGATCTCCGTTTCCCTGCATGTTCAAAGGGCCTTGTGGTTCTCCTCACCTTTTCATTAGATCTTGCTGGAGAACAGTCGCCTTGGAAACCAGGGAGTCAATCCAGCAAAGGGGCTGAGCATCTTCACCTTGCCATGATTTTGGTGGGAGGTTGTTTAGCCTGGAGAAGAGGAGGCTCAGGACAGACCTCATTGCTGTCTACAACTACCTGAAGGGAGGTTGTAGCTAGGTGGGGGTTGGTCTCTTCTGCCAGGCAACCAGCAGCAGAACAAGGGGACACAGTCTCAAGTTGTGCCAGGGGAAGTATAGGCTGGATGTTAGGAGGAAGTTCTTCACAGAGAGAGATTGGCATTGGAATGGGCTGCCCAGGGAGGTGGTGGAGTCACCATCCCTGGAGGTGTTCAGGAAAAGACTGGATGAGGCACTTAGTGCCATGGTCTGGTTGACTGGATAGGGCTGGGTGCTAGGTTGGACTGGATGATGTTGGAGGTCTCTTCCAACCTGGTTGATTCTATTCTATTCTATTCTATTCTATTCTATTCTATTCTATTCTATTCTATTGCCATCCAGGACATCTGGAAGGGCACTTGTCAGAGGAAAAAAAGCAAAACAAACCTTCCCCCCAAAACCAAACTCAAACAAAGTCCTTTAGACTTCCAACTACGGTTTTGTTCTAGTTTTGGGCTGATAGGAAATGATCCCATGGGCATGTGAACATCTCTGAGAGTTTGATGTAGGAGGGGAATTGGGCATGGACAGGACAGTGCTGATGAGCAGGAGGACATGGCTGGGGACATGAGCTGAGTTCTTTTGAAAATCCATTCGGGAGCAGTGGAAAATAATTACTTCATAGTGAGGCCAAATTACTCTCTTCTCCAGCTTGCAGCATCAGTTGGTTCTAACAGCCTCTTTCATTAGCCCTTTCCCCCATCATTTACATCACCAAGGCTTTTTTTCCAGAGGCTCTTCTTTGGAAGAAAGAAGAGAAATGGAGGTCAAACCCAAGCAGGGGTTGAAAGAGTAGGTAGTGGAGAGCAGCTTCCTAATATTTGCAGCAAAACTGAATAATGTCTGAGCAGTCTCATCTGGAAAGAACTCACTGCTACCACCCCAGTGCAGTGTTGGGACCATACCTGGTGGTGGCTTCACACAGTAACGGGGAAATGGGATCTTAGGGTGTATAAAGAAGAGTGTGTCCAGCAGATCAAGGGAGGTTCTCCTTCCCCTCTACTCTGCCCTGGTGAGACCTCAGCTTGAATACTGCCTTCAGTTTTGGGCTCCCCAGTTTAAGAGGGACAGAGATCTTCTGGAGAGGGTCTAGTGGAGGGCTACAAGGATGATTAGGGGACTGGAGGGCACTGCCTTATGAAGAGAGACTGAGGGACCTGGGGCTGCTTAGTCTGGAGAAGAGAAGACTGAGAGGGGATTGGATAAATGTTTGTAAATATCTGAGGGCTGGGGGTCAGGAGCAGGGGACAGGCTCTGCTCACTGCTCCCTGGGATAGGACAAGAGGCAATGGGTCTAAGTTGAAGCATAAGAGGTCTCACCTCAACACAAGAGGGAACTTCTTGACTGTAAGGGTCACAGACCACTGGCACAGGCTTCCCAGAGAGGTTGTGGAGTCTTCTTCTCTGGAGAGTTTCAAGGCCTGTCTGGATGTGTTCCTCTGTGATCTGTGCTAGATTGTGTGGTCCTGCTCTGGCAGGGGGGTTGGAGTTGATGATCTCCTTGGGTCCCTTCCAACCCCTAATGTCCTGTGAGCCTGTGGTGCTGTGACTCCCAGGGCCACCCCAGCCCTCAGAAGTCATGGATCAGAATTCATTGCCTTGCTGTATTCTGCTTTTCTCTCCAGTCTAGGGCAAGATGAGATTGGATCATGGCCCCTGTCTCACCTTGGAAAGAAGAGTAAATGCATTTCTGAAGTGCAAAATCTTCAGATGAAGATCTTCACTGGGGAGGAAGTTAGGGATTTACACTTCTAAAAGAGGCTTTTCCTAGTGACAAATAATATGCCTGTAATTAAAACTGCTGCTGTAAATTCTCTAATGTGATAACACATTGCAGAGGAAGCAAGGAGACATCTGTTCACATGAACACATCGATATTGAAGTGGATTTTGGATGCAAAATTCTCCACATGCTGTTTAATAGTGCCACTGGCAGAAGACATCTCCCACATTAATACCTGGCAGCCAATGTTTTGCAACAAGAGCATGTATTCCATGGAGGGTTGTGTGAACATCTTAGAACAGAATAGAATCAACCAGGTTGGAAGAGACCTCCAACATCATCCAGTCCAACCAAGTATCCAGCCCTATCCAGTCAACTAGACCATGGCACTAAGTGCCTCAGCCAGGCTTTTCCTGAACACCTCCAGGGACAGTGACTCCACCACCTCCCTGGGCAGCCCATTCCAATGCCAATCACTCTCTCTGCCAACAACTTCCTCCTAACATCCAGACTATATTTCCCCTGGCACAACTTGAGGCTGTGTCCCCTTGTTCTGTTGCTAGTTGCCTGGCAGAAGAGACCAACCCCCACCTGGCTACAGCCTCCCTTCAGGTAATTGTAGACAGCAATGAGGTCTGCCCTCAGCCTCCTCTTCTGCAGGCTAAACAAGCCCAGCTCCCTCAGCCTCTCCTCATAGGGTTTGTGTTCCAGGCCCCTCACCAGCTTTGTTGCCCTTCTCTGGACACCTTCCAGCACCTCAACATCTCTCTTGAATTGAGGAGACCAGAACTGGACACAGTACTCAAGGTGTGGCCTGACCAGTGTTGAGTACAGGGGCAGAAGAACCTCCCTCATCCTCCTGGCCACACTGTTCCTGATCCAGGCCAGGATGCCATTGGCTCTCTTGGCCACAATACAAACCTACAGTGAAATGTGCTACTGGAACAGAGATGGGGAATTCACCTCTTCACAGCACATTTAAGCTGAGTTCCTTCATGCAGCATATAGAATCATAGAATGGTTTGAGTTGGAAGAGACAGTAAAGATCATTTGGTTCAAACCACCCTGCCATGGGCAAGGACATCTTCCACTAGATCATGTTGCTCAAAGTCCCCTCCAATCGGGTCTTGAACACTGCCAGGGATGTGACATCCACAACTTCTCTGGGCAGCCTGTGCCACTGTCTCATCACTTTCACAGTGAGGAATTTCTTCCTGATATGTCATAGAATCATAGAATCAACCAATTTGGAAGAGACCTCCAAGATCCTCCAGTCCAACCTAGCACCCAGCCCTGTCCAATCAACTAGTCTGCTCTTTTTCAGTTTTAAACCATTATCCCTTATCACTACTCACCCTGATAAAGAGTCCTTCCAAGTCTCTCATTCTATGATGCTCTATGGGGCTTCTTGTGTTTGCTCAGCATCCTCAGTGGCCCAGATCTATATAAGGAGAGATAAGACAGACACAAGCAGGAAGTAAATTGCTGCAGCTTCTTCTAAAGCCCTGAGAGAAGGAGCAGAGGCTCCATGAACATTCACAAGGAGCGCTCTGCCTGAAGCCAACTCTGCTCCCAGTGTTTGGAGCAAGGGACACTCAGGTCTCCTCCATTTCAGACCCCCTTTTTGACACCAGGTTATCACATGACCTTGAGCCTCACCTATTTTAGATCTTTAATGCATTGCAAAGTGACAGGAGGAAAGCTCACAGCAGAAGATGAGAGTGAAGTAACACAAAATGATGTGGCAAGATGTGTCTTCAGAGCAAAAAAAAACCAACCCAACCCATGTCTGAGGCTGTCTTAGAGCAGGAAAACCTGCACCAGAATTAAATATTTGCACTTCTCAGCCATCAGAGTCATGCTGTGGGCAAGCTGGTGGATAGCTCATGCAAATAAGGATCAAAATACTTGCACATCTGCTTCAATCTTGTTTTCTCAGCCTTTTAAAATAGTCATCACAAGTGTATGTATTGCAGCTCAGATACCCAGAGTATTCTGGGCACCAAGTTCCTATGCCACATGCCAAGAAAAATGTACCAAGGCATGAGACTAATAAGAGCAGGAGGTTCACAGCAGTAAACGTAACCAACTGCTCTTCTACACTCATAGAATCATGGAATGGTTTGGGTTACAAAGGACCTTTAAGGGTGATCGAGTTGAACCCCACTACAGTGAGCAGGGGTATGTTGGACTAGATCTGTTTCCTCAGAGCCCTGTTCAACTTGGCCTGGAATCCTTCCAGGAATGGGGCATCTGCCACCTCTCTGAGAAATCTGTGCCAGTGTTACACCACCCTCACTGTAAACTGTTTATTCCTTAAACCTAGCCTGAATCTCCTGACTTTTAGTCTAAAATCATCTCCCTCTGTCCTATCATGACTGTCCCTGCATAAAGGTCTGTCCCTGCATAAAGGTCTGCCCCCTTCTTTCTCATAGGTTCACTTAATCACTGAAATGCCACAATAAGGTTTCCCTGGAGCCTTCTCTTCTCCAGGCTGAACAACCCTAACTCTCTGATCCTTTCTTCATAGGAGAGGTGTATATATATTTATATGCTAAGTGCCTCAGCCAGGCTTTTCTGAACACTTCCAGGAATAGCAACTCCACCACCTCCCTGGGCAGCCCATTCCAATGCCAATCACTCTCTCTGCCAACAACTTCCTCCTAACATCCAGCCTAGACCTCCCCTAGCACAACTTGAGACTGTGTCCCCTTGTTCTGTTGCTGGTTGCCTGAGAGAAGAGACCAACCCCACCTGGCTACAGTCTCCCTTCAGGTAGTTGTAGACAGCAATGAGGTCTGCCCTCAGCCTCCTCTTCTCCAGGCTGCACACCCCCAGCTCCCTCAGCCTCTCCTCACAGGGCTGTGCTCCAGGCCCCTCCCCAGCTTTGTTGCCCTTCTCTGGACACCTTCCAGCACCTCAACATCTCTCTTGAATTGAGGAGCCCAGAACTGGACACAAGACTCAAGGTGTGGCCTGAGCAGTGCTGAGTACAGGGGCAGAGTAACCTCCCTTGTCTTCCTGGCCACAGTGTATTTTGCTTTTTAATTGTTTGCATCAACTTTTAAGTACAAGAGATTGCCTTAGTACTAGCACTGTTCTAACAATTGTCTGAACAATACTAAATACTTATAGAATCATAGAATAGAATCATAGAATGGTTTAGGTTGGAAGGGACTTCAAGGATCATCCAGTTCCAACTTCTTAGTGTTTGTACCATTATGTGATTCTATGATTCTATGCCCTTGAAATCTAACTAAGGGTGAAACTTTATAAAGGAATATCTCTGTTCCATGCATGATTTGGGCTCCTTGCTTTGATTAAAAATGGAAAATGAAAGAATACCAGCATTTTTCTCCATTAAGATGTCAGCCTGGCCCTTAGCTCCTATGCATTGTGGAAAAAAACTGTAAGTCAGCTCTTTCCTGAGGGATCTGTCCCTGCCTATGGCAGGGGGGTTAAAACTCAATGATCTTTGAGGTCCCTTCCAACCCGAACCGTTCCATGATACTATTGTACAAATGAAGAAATGGATCTTTTCAAGGTGCATTCACACAGTCTGTTAAACACAGGTTCAAACTTGTTCTGGAGGCTATGCCTGCCTGTTACCACTACTATGAAGCCTTTCCTTTTGCTACAAGGTAGTCTCTGACCATACCCTATAGATCTCTGGAGATGCAAAGCGAATCATCTCCTTGTCTGGAGACATTGAGTCAATAGCATACAGCCTCTCCATCTATGTTCCAGTCTCTCTGTGTTTGAAATAAAGCCATGGCAGGACTAGTGGATGGATAAAGACAAAGTGGACCTTCTCCTTGTCTGTGCTCTGTTGCCTGGACAGCTTAGGTCAATGTGTTACAGCCACTCCATCCATCTACCAGTCCCTTTGTGTTTGAGTAAAAGCCATGGGAGGGCTAATGGGCTTGGCCTGCCTAAGACTATTCTCAAACCTACTTCCATGTTACATCAAATGTCATTGGAGACATGAACAATCACATTGAAGGACATAAGAAGACCTAAGGAACCAGATCTACAACCTACTCAGGACAGCAAGAGTTTTTGTGTTAGCATCATTATATTTGCAGGTCTAAGCTTCAGCAAAAGAGCAGAACTTGTTCAGGTCTTTCACAAAACTACCTGAAGGGAGGCTGTAGCCAGGTGGGGTTGGTCTCTTCTGCCAGGCAACCAGCAACAGAGAAAGGGGACACAGTCTCAGGTTGTGCTGGGGGTGTCTAGGCTGGATGTTAGGAGGAAGTTGTTGGCAGAGTGATTGGCATTGGAATGGGCTGCCCAGGGAGGTGGTGGAGTTGCCATCTCTGGTGGTGTTCAAGCAAAGCCTGGCTGAGGCACTTAGTGCCATGGTCCAGTTGATTGGCCAGGGCTGGGTGCTAGGTTGGACTGGATGAGCTTGGAGGTCTCTTCCAGCCCGGTTGGTTTTATGGTTCTACGACTCAATGATTCTATGAAATAGCCCAAAGCATTTCCTTCTACAATGACTCTTGCCAGTATTGTTGTTGTCTGTTTTTCTGTCACACTGAGAGCCCAGGTGAGCCTGGCAGGGTGCATCACATGTAAAATTCATGCAGCTCTACCTACCTGCAAGGCCCTTGTGCAGCACAGCTGTGGCTGAGAACATCTCACACACCTCACAGACCAGCTCTCCTCCATAGCTTCCTAGAGGCTTGCTCTGCTCCAAAACCCAGGTGAGACAGACAAAATCCCTGCTCCTCCAAACACTCATCTCAATGAAGATATTCTCTCTTCAGAGCCAAGAACACTCTTTACCTTTCATTTTGATGGTTTCCATAGAAACCATAAAATTAAGCTCTGCAGTTACTTACTGCAACATTACATAATGCACCACATTCTCAGTTGCTTTTCAAGCAATGTGTTTGTTCTGTTCTGTTGGGTTTTCTTTTCCTTTTTGCCAATATGACCATCCTGATCTGTGCTGATCTGATTAAACAAGGGGAGATGGTGTAAAATCAGATATTAAGATGAGACTTCTGTCTGTTCTGCTCTCCAGAAGCTGCCTGCTTCTACTGCTGCTTTATAGCTGCACTGAAGGTATCACACATGATAGTACAGATGAGGTTGGACTGATGAGGGCCTGATCCCACTTCTGACTTTTGGTGATAATAGGTTCCAATTCCACACTGTTTCAGGCTATTTGCATCCATGCAAATAGAATGTAAAATAANTCAGATCCTGGAATGCCACAGGAAGGTCACCTGGGAGCCTCCTCTTCTCCAGACTGAACAGCCCCAACTCTTTCAGTCTGTCCTCATAGGAGAAGTGCTCCAGCCCTCTCATCATCCCAGTGGCCCTTCTCTGGACATGCTCCAGCATCTCCACATCCTTCCTGTAATGGAGGCTCCAGGACTGGATGCAGTACTCCAGGTGGGGTCTCACCAGAGCGCAGTAGAGGGAGAGAATCACCTCCCTCTCCCTGCTGGCCACACTTCTCCTGATGCAGCCCAGGATCTGGTTGGCTCTCTGGGCTGCAAGTGCACACTGCTGGCTCAAAAATCAAACTTGATCACATGCAGCAATTCTTTGTTTAATTAGGGCAATGAGGCAGGGTAGGATGAACAGACCACTTCAGTTTCCCACCTGGACCTGAGATATCAGATCTCACCCGAAATCACAGAATCATAGAATCATAGAATCAACCAGGTGGGAAGAGACCTCCAAGATCATCCAGTCCATCCAATATTTTGGATGAGAGCTTAGGAATACCCTGCAATTGTCATGATTAAAAGAAAGTATCATTTTAAAGCAATGCTAATATCCATTTTCCCACGTTCCTGGCACTCAGCCATCCCTGATGGACCTGGACCAGAGACAGCAGCAATGTTTGGGATAAGGGAAGCTGCTGTGCAATCACTCTTCTGCTTCTGTGGCCAGGCTCATTATTTTAAGAAGAGCTCAGCAAAGCCAGATAGCTCTTCTCTATTTTGTCCAGGATATACAGTCCTGCTCCTGTAGAGTATACTATCCAGACTTTCTCTCCACTGGTAGATTCTCTCCTTTTGTAGCTTCAGAGGGTGAAAGAAAGATCTCAGCTGGACCTTGAGGCTTACACAGAAAATGCAAGGGGAAAAGCAATCTCAGCAGCACACAGGGCTGGATAAGCAATGTCTTAGGAGAAGGGCATGAAAAGCTGTGGCTCTGCATCCATTACCTATGTCTTCCAACCTCTGTATTTGCTAGTAAGAATAGAATAGAATAGAATCAACCAGGTTGGAAGAGACCTCCAAGATCGTCCAGTCCAACCTAGCACCCAGCCCTATCCAGTCAACCAGACCATGGCACTAAGTGCCTCAGCCAGTCTTTTCCTGAACACCTCCAGGGACAGTGACTCCACCACCTCCCTGGGCAGCCCATTCCAATGCCAATCACTCTCTTTGTGAAGAACTTCCTCCTAACATCCAGCCTAGACCTCCCCTGGCACAACTTGAGACTGTGTCCCCTTGTCCTGTTGCTGGTTGCCTGAGAGAAGAGACCAACCCCCACCTGGCTACAGCCTCCCTTCAGGTAGTTGTAGACAGCAATGAGGTCACCCCTGAGCTTCCTCCATTTCCAGATGTGGCCTGATCATAATCAGTGGACCAGAACAAGACAGCAATCCTTAAATGCCCACTGTGCTTGCTTTTGGCCACTGCTTAACAGCTCTTTCCAACAACATGGCATAAGAAAAGTGCTAAAAAGATCTGAACAGCCTTGGTGAAGGTAGTCTTAAGAATTTCTAAGTTGCAAGTTCACACCTGGCACTCTTCTCAGGAAGCAGCACCGTTGTTTGCTCTCTACAAGTGGCACTGCTTACCAAGAGAGACACTTTCAGTGTTATTTTTATGCTTCTCAGCTCATGCATCTGTCTGAAGAGCAGATTGGACTCTTTGCCTCCCCTCCAATGCAGGCTCTTTATTTATGCATCAGGGATTGCTGTGGTGTCTAGGATATAACTACCTTAAGCCTGACTGTCAAGACTCTCTTACATTCAGTTTTACTGCCCTCCTGTCTAACACTTTAGGTACTTGCTGCCAGGTGCTCAAGTATTTACCACTTACTTTTCCTGGTCAGGAATTAGATTCTGAAATAATGATCTCATGTGTGGAATGAAACCTTTGATAGAGCTGAGTCTCTTTTGGTAGAACAGCACAAAAAGCATAGAAATGTAGAATGGTTTGGATTGGAAGGGACCTTAAAAATCATCTAGTTCTAAATCCCCTGCAGGGACACCTCCCAGTAAAGCAGGTTGCTCAAGGACTTGTGCAACCTGGTCTTGAACACCTCCAGGGAGGTAGCATCTACAGCTTTCCTAGGACACCTGTTCCAGTATCTCACCATCCAGAACAGGACAATGGCATCCTGGCCTGGATCAGGAACAGTGTGGCCAGTAGGAAAAGGAAGGTTATTCTGCCCCTGTACTCAGCACTGCTCAGGCCACACCTNGGGAGGTCTCTTCCAACCTGGTTGATTCTGATTCTGTGATTCTATGATTACCTTACACTATGATGCTGGTTACCTGAGTAACACTGAATCTTCACAGTATTATATTTGCCATACTGTTGCCATCATCTTCAATGACGTTTGTCTTAAGTTCACTTAAACAATTGTCTTAGCAAGCATAAACCTGGAGGATATTGATTTGGTTTTAAAACAGTTCTGGAAGGTAAGGGGTTTGGTCTGTGGCTTGTATCTAAAGCAAGAGCAGCTCAATGGGTTTCCACTGTCTCTAGGAAAGACAAGAGGAGCTGAAGTAGGAATAAATCCTCCCTATCAACCAGTCTAGTGAGGCTGGACTAGAGGTTCTTTACTGTAAGGGCCACAAAGTACTGGAACAGGCTCCCCAGGAGGTCTTGGAGTCTCCTTCTCTGGAGCCTTTCAAGGCCTGTCTGGATGTGTTCCTCTGTGATCTGTGTTAGATAGGATTGTCCTGCTCTTGCAGGGGGGTTGGACTCGATGATCTCTTTGGGTCCCTTCCAACCCCTAACATCCTGTGATCCTATGATCCTATCTCCAGAGATACCTTCCACCCCCTACAGTTCTGTGATTAACAAACCAGCTCAGAATTAGGCTTCAGGTCTATATCTCTCTAGAATCTTTCATGATAGTTTTCAGTTATGACTTTGTGGCCTCTTTCATTGTCTTGATTTCTAAATCTCCACATCTCTCTTGTAATAGGAGCTCCAGAAGTGGATGCAGTACTCCAGGTGGGGTCACCATCCCTGGAAGTGTTCAGGAAAAGCCTGGATGAGGCACTTGGTGCCATGGTCTGGTTGACTGGATAGGGCTGGGTGATAGGTTGGACTGGATGATCTTGGAGGTCTCTTCCAACCTGGTTGATTCTATTCTATTCTATTGCTATCTTTCTAAAGCAAATTATCATTTGCTAAGGAAATTTCAGAACAGACAAGCCTAACTTTACTCAGTGTTTGTTTGCTTATTTGGTTATTCTGGTTTTGTTATCTCTGTTCTTCATGGAAATTTTGCCAGTATATTTGGCACTTGGAAACTTGAAAGCAGCTTCTTTCTGCAAGTGATGATCCAGGCAAGCATTTAGGAACTGCAAAAAAGGCTTCCACTGACCAATTCATGGATTCATAGAATGGTTTGGGGTGGAAGGGTCCTTAAAGACCATTCAGAGAGAGAGTGATTGCCATTGGAATGGGCTGCCCAGGGAGGTGGTGGAGTCACCATCCCTGGAGGTGTTCAAGCAAAGTCTGGCTGAGGCACTTAATGCCATGGTCTGGTTGACTGGATAGGGCTGGGTGCTAGGTTGGACTGGATGATCTTGGAGGTCTCTTCCAAACTGGTTGATTCTATTCTATTCTATTCTATTCTATTCTATTCTATTCTATTCTATTCTATCTAGATCCAACCCCCCCCACCATGAGCAAGAACACCTTGCATTAGACCAGATTGCTCAAGGTCTCATCCAAACTGGCCTTGAATGCCTCCAGGGAGGGAGCATCCATGACCTCCCCAGGAATTGCAAGTTACAACACAGTGGTTTCTTTAATCCTGAGCACGATCCCTTTCTTTATTTCATTCTTTACAATGCCCCCTGATTAAAATTTGGGTAAATTAGTTTCTAGCACATCTTTCGTGAACCTTCATTCCTTATGGAGTTCTCATGGTCCTTGAGTATAATGTTTGCTATAATGGTCCCCCCAAATCCTCTCCAGTGTTGCCTAAGTAACTACTTCACATTATCTCCATGCATCCTGAGCTGCCTTACACTCCCTAGAAGTTCTGCCTTCAGGAGGCTGCACTGTTGGAGGTGATGACACCCAGACATATACAAAGCAAAGCTGAGGAGTCCATAGGGGTGAGTTCTTTGCAGAGAAAGCTGTTGGGGCTACAGATGCAAGGCCACACAAGTGAATAAACTCTCACCGCAGAGGAAGCAGAAGGTCTCTGCACCTGGGTACTTGCAGTCAGGTTTTGAGCACAAGATGGATCTGAGGCATGGAAGACATATGGACAGACATGGGCAGGGATGTGTGCACCAACAGCCAGCAGCCTGGCAGGGTGAGTTAGGAGCCTCCTGTGAAGTATGGGATGTATTCAGACAGACCTTTTCAGCCCTGCAGCTGAACTAAAGACCCTTCAAGGCACAAGCTATGCTATTCAAGACTGCCAGCCCTGACTCCTTGTACAGTTAATAGGGCAGTATCTCCAGAGGGACATAACCACATCTCTGCCTGGACCAAGGGGTGGCCAACCTAGGAAAAGGTCACGGAGTGCAGCTGTGAATTAGCTGTTAAATAATAATAACCCATACATAGGAAACAAGTTTATGTGGTTATTTCTGCCTATTAGCAAGCATCTCCACAAAAACAGGCAGGGATCTAGTTTAGGCATCCTATTAAAATGTCTGAGGTCTTTCACATTTTCTCTTTAGGGATTTGTAAATATTCAGTGTTCTTGTCCTGGAAGGGTAGTTATATTAGATGTAAGGATGTCTTGATAGCCTTAAAAGCTGAAGTCCACCAAAACTACTGCTATATGAGCCAGCAGTATGCACTTGCAGCCCAGAGGGCCAACCAGAGCCTGGGCTGCATCAGGAGAAGTGTGGCCAGCAGGGAGAGGGAGGTGATTCACTCCCTCTACTGTGCTCTGGTGAGACCCCACCTGGAGTACCAATTCTAATTCTGGAGCTCCTATTACAGGAGGGATGTGGAGATGCTGGAACATGTCCAGAGAAGGGCCACGAGGATGATCAGAGGGTTGGAGTATCTCTCCTAAGAGGACAGACTGAAAGAGTTGGGGCTGTTCAGTCTGGAGAAGAGGAGGCTCCCAGGTGACCTTCTTGTGGCCTTCCAGGATCTGAAGGGGGCCTGCAAAAAAGCTGGGCAGGGACCTTTTAGTCTCTCAGGGAGTGACAGGATTAGGGGGAGTGGAGAAAAGCTGAAGGTGGGGAGATTCAGTCTGGACCTGAGGAAGAGGTTGTTCAGCATGAGGGTGGTGAGAGCCTGGACTGGGTTTCCCAGGGAGGTGGTTGAGGCTCCATCCCTGGAGTTGTTTAAGGCCAGGCTGGATGAGGCTGTGGCCATCATGATCTAGGGTAGGGTGTCTGTGGCCATGGCAGGGGCGTTGGAACTGGATGATCCTTGTGGTCCCTTCCAACCAGGACTGATTCTATGATTCTACTTCCAGACCCATGTGAGGAAAGGCAGGTCTGAGAGTGCAAGCTCCCCATTGCAGCAAACGTTTCCAGCCTCAGCAGCGTAAGCTGCAAAGCAAAAGAAGGAACAAGGAAATGCCTTTCATGGTCACTTTTGGCATGTGATTACAGGAACAAGCAAACAGTAGCCCCCCTTCAGATACTTGAAGGCCACAAGAAGGTCACCTAGGAGCCTCCTCTTCTGCAGACTGCACAGCCCCAACTCCTTCAGTCTGTCCTCACAACAGAGCTGCAGCAGCCCTCTGAGCATCCTCATGGCCCTTCTCTGGACATGCTCCAGCATCTCCACATCCCTCTTGTAATAGGAGCTCCAGAAGTGGATGCAGTACTCCAGGTGGGGTCTCACCAGAGTGGAGTAGAGAGAGAGAATCATCTCCCTCACCCTGCTGGCCACACTTCTCCTGCTGCAGCCCAAAAGTGGGAAAAACAAAAGTCTGGATCAGTGAAACGGGAGTGTTCCTTACTAATAGTGGTGAACCATGAGATTGATTTCTTTTGTTTGGTGCAATTCTACCTTCTGATGTCGGGAACTTCTTTCTCTTAAACTGTATTTACCGTTGTGAGGTTTCCTTGATTTGCACACAGTGCAGCCCTGAGCAAAAGGTGAACTCTTCCCTTGCCACTTACAGGGCCTGTTTAGAAAAGTCAGTTGCCCTCAGAGCTGTAATTGGAACAAATCTCCATGGAGAAGGTAACAGAGCCCTTGGCAGAAGGACAGTAATTAGTCTCTGATCTTCCTTTGCTTTAAGATGAGGTCACTAATGAGCACCTATGAAGGTATGGAGAACTTCATCCTTCTGTGCAAATAAAGACAAGTCCTGATGTGGTGTTTCATATCAACTCAAAAAGATGCACCTTTTAGGGTTTTTTGCTGTTTTCTTTGTTTGGTCTGGGGGTTTTTGGTGCTTAGGATTTGTTTTGGTTTGTCTTGGCTTTTTTTGGGTTGTTGGTTTGTGGGGGTTTGGGGTTTGGTTGGTTGGTTGTTTTTTTGTCAGTTCATCATCAGTTGTTTCAGAGGTTGATCTTTGGGCCCTGTCTTGAAGAAAGAGGTGGCGTTTGGATGTGAGAGGAAGCTAGAATGCAACTAACTTCCTCTTGAGGGGCTGACACAATACTCCCCAGGGACCAGGGATCAGTGCTGGGCCCAGTCCTGTTCAATATCTTTATTGATGATCTGGATGAGAGGATTGAGTCCAGCATCATTAAGTTTGCAGATGACACCAAGCTAGGAGCAG
>WAAF01016433.1:0-30544 GCA_013400475.1 Tricholaema leucomelas
CTGGTTGATTCTATGATTCTATGAATAAGTGCCAGAATTGTGACTGGATGTTTGCAGGTGTATTTTAGGGACACATACCAAATGAAACCCAACCTGCTCCATTCTAAATAGAACTACTATTTTTGCTGCTGGTGGTTTCGCTTATTTTTCCTTACCATGCTTTTAAAGTGGTCAGCAATAGCAGTCTCTCACAGCTGTGATATACTCCTGGAACTGCCAGAAAGGCTTTTCTTCTAAAACAAAAGGCAGTGGGATGGAAGATCCCTGCTGCAAACATGCCCATAATTTGCTCTGTTCGCATGGCTGATCCCCCTGATTTCCTAGGCCCTCTTCCCAACCCTGGAATCGAAGGAGCTCCCCTTAAACGTTCTCTCTTCCTCTTCCCTGAGGTATTTTCTTGCAGTCACTGTGCCTAATCTGTAGCTTATCAAAGGAGAGATAGAAACAATGATCTAGTGAACTGGCTGCTCAGGCTTCCATCTAGTTCACCCCTCTATTACTGACTTGCTTGATGCCCTAGGGCATTCCCCTACCAAAGTGTCTCCATGGCTGGCTGCAGCTAGAGCTGTGCCCCGCTGCAGATGAGATTGTTCCTGTCTGGGAGCCATCAGCATGCTGCTGTGCCAGAGAGAAGGGCTCTGCCAAGTGGCTGAGCATGGCCCACGCACAGCAGCCTGCTCATGGCTTCCAGGCCCCAGCAGATCCACATACAGCTGAGACAGGCACAGGGACGTGCATCTGTCTGCACCTATCTGTGTAGGCTATACCCCTAATATCCCCATGTCTTGGTTCTGTCAGAGGGGTCTAATAGCCCACTGCATCATGGAGGCAGTGTGGGATAAAAGCCTATTAATCATTCCACAGTGCTGAGACAGATGGGTTGCATTCCCAGAGAAAGGACAGAGAGAGACTCTGATCATCTAAAGCTGATGTTAACACATCCATGGCTGTGATTTACATAAACTAGTGCTTCAGACTGCAGCTGGATGGTGCTACAGAAGAGCTCCTGCCTTTGTCAGCGCTTCCTCTGACAGATACAATCCAGCCACCATATGAATTGATCTCCTGAAGTGACAAAAGTGGAGAGGTTGTGCTTGGTTTGCAATATATACCCAGGAATGGTTAGTGTTAAAGGTAAACCATCCCTGGATGGGTAGGCATCAGGGAGAGCTCCTCAAATGCAGAAAGGTTTAGCTGCTTTCATCTGGGTGGGGACAATGCCAAGCACAAATCCAGGCTGGGCAGAGAGTGGCTGGAGAGCAGCCCTGAGGAGAGGGACTTGGGGGTGCTGCTGGATGAGAAGCTCAACAGGAGCCAGCAGTGTGCACTTGCAGCTCAGAAAGCCAACCAGAGCCTGGGCTGCATCAGGAGAAGTGTGGCCAGCAGGGTCAGGGAGGTGATTCTCCCCCTCTACTCCTCTGTGGTGAGACCCCACCTGGAGTACTGCATCCAGTGCTTGAGCCCCCATTACAAGAAGGATGTGGAGATGCTGGAGCATATCCAGAGAAGGGCCATGAGGATGCTCAGAGGGCTGCGGCAGCTCTGCTGTGAGGACAGACTGAAAGAGTTGGGGCTGTTCAGTCTGGAGAAGAGGAGGCTCCCAGGTGACCTTCTTGTGGCCTTCCAGGATCTGAAGGGGGCCTGCAAAACATCTGGGGAGGGACCTTTCAGGCTCTCAGGGAGTGACAGNTCCTAACTACAGAAGTCACTGGCAAATTACATCTCACATTGTGGAGGAAGAGATTCATCTTGGAAATGTCTTAAAAGCTTCAGTTCCACAGTTATCATCTGGGAAGATACAGCATTGATTGATCCTGGAGTTTGTGTTGATTGGTTGCACTGGTGATTACAACACTGATTTGTTCCACATGCTGTGCCTGTGCTGTGCACTGCTCTGTTGCAGCACGAATCAGCCCAGCTTGCTGCTTGCTGCATGGTTTTCAGGAGAGGAGCGAGGCAGAATTCTTGTTGCCTTTTTTTTTTTTCCTAGACAATCTTACAGAGTAATTAACTGAAAGGAGGCTGCTGAGAATTACTGAATTACCCAGGGAACACAGCAGAGCCAGAGGGCTTTTTTTCAGGCATATGTAAATAAAGAGATTTGCATTCTCCACGTATTTAAAGGCAATGTTGTGTTCAAAGGGAAGTGTTTGTCATTTGGAAAGCTGCATCAGTGTGACAACAACTGCAAGCAGGTTCAGAAACTTGCTCCCACAGCTAAGGCAGAAGGGAAATCTGTTTAGTAGTTGCTGAGTTGCCTCTTGAAACACTCTGGCAAGGGAGGCGAAAAGCCTGGATGAGGCACTTAGTGCCATGGTCTAGTTGACTGGATAGGGCTGGGTGCTAGGTTGGACTGGATGAGCTTGGAGGTCTCTTCCAACCTGTTTGATTCTATGATTCTATGAGGCTCACTGCAACTTCTCATGTCTGTTCACACCCTGACCTGGGATTTGCTGAAAGGCTTAGAATCATAGAATCATAGAATCAGTCAGGGGTGACAGGACTAGTGGGAATGGANATAGAATCATAGAATCAGTCAGGGAGTGACAGGACTAGTGGGAATGGAGCAAAGCTGGAGGTGGGGAGACTCAAAGTAGAGGTGAAGAGGAAGTTGTTGAGCATGAGAGTGGTGAGAGGCTGGAGTGGGTTGCCCAGGGAGGGGGTTGAGACCCCATGTCTGGAAGTGTTTCAGGCCAGGCTGGCTGAGGCTCTGTGCAGCCTGCTCTAGAGCATGGCAGGGGGGTTGGAACTAGATGATCCTTGTGGTCCCTTCCAACCCTGATTGATTCTATGATTCTATGATTTATTAAATCCCCTCTCAGTCTTCTCCTGTCCAGACTAGAGAGTCCCAGGTCCCTCATCCTCCCCTCATCAGGCATGCCCTCCAGTCTGAAGGCCATGAGCAATTTGCTGCTGTGTGCCAGATGGATCTGTACATGCTGGGAAATGGAACTCTTTAGTAGTATCCACTTTTTCCTTTTAAAAGTCCTTTTTTTACCCCCTATTTTTTTTCTTTCCCAACAAATCCTTGACCTTTTTGCTGAAAAAGTAAGACTGAAAAGTGACAGCAGAAATCTGGAGGGCTTTGGAGTTTGTTTGGGGGTTTTATTTGCCTGAAAAGATTGAGCCTTCTCAGAATAGTTGGGATAAAAAGAATGTATTAAACCAAGCTGTGATTGGATCCCTGAGAAAAAGCAAAAAAATCAAACACTACAGGGACAGGAAGCTCCAGTGAGGATTTTACTGGTGAAAAGCCCTACCTTTTTTTTCTGACAGGTAGTCACTGGACTCCCTGTTGAAGCATGCTGCAAGCATAGCGTGGCACTGAGTGGTGCCAGAGACAGGTGATGCTTCCTGCTTGCAGGGAGCTCAGCATTTGAGTGGGAGCTGGCATGGTGCTGGTGCCCAATGTGGTTGTGGATGTAGGTCACATCCACTCTTGCACAGAGATTGTCTGTTTTCCTGCGGCCATAGGATCATTGGATGTAAGGGGTTGGAAGGGACCCAAGGAGATCATCCAGTCCAACCTCCTCTGCCAGAGCAGGACAATCCTATCTAACACAGATCACACAGGAACACATCCAGACAGCCTTGAAAGGCCCCAGAGAAGGAGACTCCACAACCTCTCTGGGGAGCCTGTTCCAGTGCTCTGTGAACCTTACAGTAAAGAAGTTCCCCCTTGTGTTGAGGCAGAACCTCTTTTGCTGCAACTTACACCCATTGCTCCTTGTCCTATCCCAGGGAGCAGTGAGCAGAGCCTGTCCCCCCTCTCCTGGCAGCCCTCAGATACTTATAAACATTTATCAAATCCCCTCTCAGTCTTCTCTTCTCCAGACTAAACAGCCCCAGGTCCCTCAGCCTCTCCTCACAAGCCATGCCCTCCNTGAACTTCATCTGGTTCCTCTGTGCCCAGCTCTCAGCCTGTCCAGGTCTCTCTGGATGGCCACACAGCCTTCAGCTGTCTCAGCCAAGCCTCCCATCTTGGTGTCATCAGCAAACTTGCTGAGCAAACTCTGTCTGTGCTCTCATCAATGGCATTGATGAAGATGTTGAACAGAACTGGCCCCAGCACTGATCCCTGGGGGACACCACTGATCACAGCTCTCCAACTGGACCTGGCACCACTGATCACCACTCTCTGAACTCTGTCTTGTAACCAGTTCCTAACCCACCTCAGTGCCTGCTCTTCCACCCCACACTTCCTCAGCTTGCTCACTAAAATGTCATGGGAGATGGTGTCAAAGGCCTTGCTAAGGCCAAGGCAGACTACAGCCACTGGTCTCCCTGCATCTACCCATTCAGTTATGGCATCATAGAATGCTATCAGGTTAGTTAAGCAGGACTTCCCCTTGGTAAATCAGCAAAGCATCCTACTCTTAGGACCCAGATGCTCACAATAAAAGAGAAGATTGAGAGGGCATCCAATCAATGGTTATAACTATCTGAGGGCTGGGGGTCAAGAGGGAGGGGACAAACCCTTCTCTGTTGTGCCCTGTGATAAGGGGCAATGGTTTAAACTACAGCACAGGAAGTTCCACCTCAACACAAGGGGGAACTTCTTTACTGCAAGGGTCATGGAGCACTGGCACAGGCTGCCCAAAGAGGTTGTGGAGTCTCCTTCTCTGCAGACTTTCCAGCCCTGTCTGGATGCATTTCTGTGCAATCTGAGCTAGATTGTGTGGTCCTCTCTGGCAGGGGGATTGGACTTAATGATCTCCGGAGGTGTTTTCCAACCTCTAACATCCTGTGATCCTGTAATTCTGTGATCATATACACAGTTAGACCTTCAGTCACCCAAATACAAGGAGAGATGCCCAATTTCTGGACAGACAAAGGTAGTGTGTCTGGCTATCCATGAGAATATGCTGCATAAGGAAGAGCTTTTATTGCCCTAAGAAAGCAACAGCATTTTAATGAAGGTCACCCCTACGCAAGGTGAAACTGCCGTGCAGCATCTCTCCAACCCAGAAATCAATTCCTACTGCTGCTTTCTAGGGCAACTGCGACTTTGGCTTGAAATTCATCCTCCAAATCTTTGAATCAAGCTTTCCTGATCGTTATAATACGTAGAGATCTGCTGTGCCATGGCTGTGTGATCATTAAATCGGGGGGAAAAACTGCTGCCACGCAGATGCTGACAACCAATTTGTCCATTGCAAAATAGCGAAGCATTGAGTACCCATTCCGTGTCAGTTGGAGGGCACTGTGCTATATATGTTGCCATCATTATCATAAGGGTTACAAATGATCTACCTGGAGCTCAGCATATATCTTCTAGGATGAAGTGTCAACACAAAGATAATAGGGGTGAGTTTAGAGCACAGCTTTAGGTATGCTTGCTGCTTTGCACCGCGAGTCGGTAGATGTTGGTGGGAAACGGTGCAAAAAAAGAAAGCAGTGGAAGAAAAGTCTGATTCAGTAATCTCACTCTAAGCATTATCATTTGGAAGCTGACTGCTTACTCTGCCCAACACTGACAGGGTGGTGGTTGAGGCCCCATCCCTGGAGGTGTTTAAGGCCAGGCTGGATGAGGCTGTGGCCAGCCTGATTTAGGGTAGGGTGTCCGTGGCCATGGCAGGGGGGTTGGAATTAGATGATCCTTGTGGTCCCTTCCAACCCTGACTGATTCTATGAGTGTTCTCTCACCCTCACAGGGAAAAAAAATCCTCTTCATGTTTACATGAAGCTTCCTATGCCTCAGCTTCCATCCATTGCCCCTTGTCCTGACAGATTTTTTACTGTACTGCAGCTAAGTACAGTAAAAGTGATCTTATTGACCTGTTGGAAGGTAGGAGAGCCCTGCAGAGGGACCTGGACAGGCTGGATGGGTGGGCAGAGGCCAATGGGATGAAATTTAACAAGGCCAAGTGCAGGGTTCTGCACTTTGGCCACAGCAACCCCAAGCAGCGCTACAGGCAGGGGACAAAGTGGCTGAGAGCAGCCAGGAAGAAAGGGACCTGGGGATACTGGTGGATAGTAGCTGAAGATGAGCCAGCAGTGTGCCCAGGTGGCCAAGAAAGCCAATGGCATCCTGGCCTGGGTCAGGAACAGTGTGGCCAGTAGGACAAGGGAGGTTCTTCTGCCCCTGTACTCAGCACTGGTCAGGCCACACCTTGAGTACTGTGTCCAGTTCTGGGCTCCTCAATTCAAGAGAGATGTTGAGGTGCTGGAAGGTGTCCAGAGAAGGGCAACAGAGCTGGTGAGGGGCCTGGAACACAAACCCTATGAGGAGAGGCTGAGGGAGCTGGGGGTGTGCAGCCTGGAGAAGAGGAGGCTCAGGGCAGACCTCATTGCTGTCTACAACTACCTGAAGGGAGGCTGTAGCCAGGTGGAGTTGGTCTCTTCTGCCAGGCAACCAGCAACAGAAGAAGGGGACACAGTGTGAAGTTGTGCCAGGGGAGGTCTAGGCTGGATGTTAGGAGGAAGTTGTTGGCAGAGAGAGTGATTGGCATTGGAATGGGCTGCCCAGGGAGGTGGTGGAGTCACTGTCCCTGCGGGTGTTCAGGAAAAGCCTGGATGAGGCACTTAGTGCCATGGTCTGGTTGATTGGCTAGGGCTGGGTGCTAGGTTGGACTGGATGAGCTTGGAGCTCTCTTCCAACCTGCTTGATTCTATTCTATTCTCTGATGGTATGATGATAGGTTATGTGATGGTAGGCATCTGGCTCATCCTCGTTTAAAAGTGATGGGTGCTGGAGAGGGAGACAGTGTCTGCAGAGCAAAGCAGTGGCCTTGCTGGCATGTGGCATATCTGCTAGAGAGTTGCAGAGCTGAAGCTGTTCTCCACTGGAGAGACGAAAGTGTGGGACCAAAAGGAGGCCAACCAAAGGGTGACAAGGGAACTTAGGCTGACAATGCTGAAAGAAATTGTTCCAAGTTGCTGTTTCTTTCTAAGAACACATTCCAGGGGAATCTTTTGGTGAAATGCTGTCTCTGTACCCTGTTGTGACCCAGATTCTCTCTTTTTATTTCAGCTGGAATCCTTCTGTAAGGAAGTGCTTGGTGATGTTTCTGTCTGGAGACATCATGAGGCACAGAAGAATGGATCAGCAGAAGTGGGAGAAGGAAGGGCCTGGAAAAGAAGAAGGTACAGACAGTCCACCAAGGTAGAGAGTGAAGTAGGGTCTGCCTGGCTGACCATATACAAAGTGTTTTTCTGACCATGTGATGGTATCTAATTCAGATCACAGACTGAAGAGTGAGTTGGTAACTGTAGATTTAAAGTGGATACCCATGGCCACTGCCAGCATTCAAGTATGGTGACAAATACCTGCGATACCTCTTGCAAGGAGGATGGGTGATGATGTTGCCCTGAATAGAGCAAGTTAGTGGAACAACATTAATACAATTCTGAGGAGAGGCAATGGATCTAGGGTTAAGTTACAGTATATGGCAGAGCAAAAGTAAGGGAGGAGAACACCAGGCAGGAGTCTGACAAACTTACTTGGCCAGGACTCTCATTGGGTTTGATATGCACATCCAAGCAGTGCTACAGGCTGGGGACAGAGCGGCTGGAGAGCAGTCAGGAATAAAGGGACCTGAAGGTGCTGGTAGATAGTAGCTGAACATGAGCCAGCAGTGTGCCCAGGTGGCCAAGAGAGCATCCTGGCCTGCATCAGGAACAGTGTGGCCAGTAGAACAAGGGAGGTTATTCTGCCCCTGTGCTCAGCACTGGTCAGGCCACACCTTGAGTGCTGTGTCCAGTTCTGGGCTCCTCAATTCAAGAGAGATGTTGAGGTGCTGGAAGGTGTCCAGAGAAGGGCAACAAAGTTGGTGAAAGGCCTGGAACACAAACCCTATGAGGAGAGGCTGAGGGAGCTGGGGTTGTGCAGCCTGCAGAAGAGGAGGCTCAGGGGTGACCTCATTGCTGTCTACAACTACCTGAAGGGAGGCTGTAGCCAGGTGGGGTTGGTCTCTTCTGCCAGGCAACCAGCAACAGAAGAAGGGGACACAGTCTCAAGTTGTGCCAGGGGAGATCTAGGCTGGATGTTAGGAGGAAGTTGTTGGCAGAGAGAGTGATTGGCATTGGAATGGGCTGCCCAGGGAGGTGGTGGAGTCACTGTCCCTGGAAGTGTTGAAGCAAAGTCTGGATGAGGCACTTAGTGCCATGGTCTGGTTGACTGGCCAGGGCTGGGTGCTGGGTTGGACTGGATGATCTTGGCATTCTCTTCCAACCTGGTTGATTCTATGATCTCTCACCAAGGAAGGCCTCTGTCTGCTGGCTCTTCATACAATTGGAGCAGCAAGATTCTCAGTGGACTTCTGAGAAGCTTTGACACCTCTGAGTGTACAGACAGCATTGCTTGGACGGAATTTCTTGAAGGAGGTGTTAGTAGAGGACATGCAGTAAAGGACAGATCAGCAGCTAGGAGGTGCTGCCTGCACAGCAAGGAAAATACATCTTTGGGAGAACTTAACTATTTCATCTTCTTTTCCACAGCAAACAATCCTTGTTCTGTGCCAGCCAATCACTTTCAAGGTGTGTGGAGCACTTCAGTGTCTAGGTTGAACATTTCTACAGCTTAAAATGTTACTGTGTATGTCAGCCAACAATATAGTGCCTTAAAGGAGCAGAAAGATGTGTGCACTTGGTAGTGCATGTTGATTAAGAGACATTTGGATCTACAGGGGTTCTTTGCACTTTTCATGATCTGGTTGACAAAATAGGATCAAGTTATCATAGAATCATAGAATGGTTTAGGTTGGAAGGGACCTCAAGGATCATCCAGCTCCAACCCCCTGCCATAGGCAGGGACACCTCCCACTAGAGCAGGTTGCTCAAGGCCTCATCCAGCCTGGCCTTAAATGCCTCCAGGGAGGAAGCATCCACAACCTCCCTGGGCAACCTGTGCCAGTGTCTCACCACCCTCACTGCAAAGAACTTCCTCCTAAAGTCATACCAAGAAACAACATCGCCTCTGAAAGAAAACCATCGTCACTATATGTGAAGCACAGATGGTACTTGATATTATAGCTGGTTTTAGGTTTGTTGGATAAAAATATGGATTTTTAAATCTCACACCTGCATGCTGAGAGGAAGCATATGCAGAGACTCAGTCAGTCCCTCGGTGTGTTCTGAGCGGATCGTTACGCACTCGGAGCTGAAGTTTGCCTTCCTCACTCACCGTGAGCAGTGTTTCATTCTGGAATGGTTCTGCTGAAGTCAGAGGCACAGTGGAAGATGAAAGGGACATATGGTTTCTATCCTGTGTGCTAATGATCCGGTTTCAAAGATAAAAAGTATGTAGAAATGTTTCTTTCATGTACCCTTGTGCATATGGTTGTGCATGCATGGCCACACCTGCCCCCAAAGGTGCGTGATGGTAATGAGATGTCAGCAGGGTAAACAGAGCGGCGTACAGGAGTCAGATCAGAAAGGCTCCTAAGAACAGCTCCTTTGCAAGAGTGAGAGATCAAAGGCAGCTGGATGTTTAAATACAATTCCACACAAATATCTGGCAGTCAGTGTCCCATCACCGTGCCTTCTGTCAGTGCCATGCTGCTGAGCCTGACTAGACCCTTACCTAGTTTTCCACAGCCATGCTTTCCTCCAGCATCGCTGCAGAAGCTGTGCTCCCAGCTCATTGCTAGCCCTCTCAAGACACTTTGGACTTTTTGGAATGACAATGTTGCTTTCTTTGTCATCCTTTAATTGTATTTCTTTGTGTGCTTCTGTGTTTCTTCCTAAATTCTGCACTGTTTGGAACACTCTCTTGGAGCAGAAGGGAAGATCAGAGTTACACTCAGCACCCCAGAAATGTTCTCTGGTAGGGCCACTTTTTTTGCATGCAATATATGTGGTTATGCATGTCATATACATAGGAAATCATAGAGTAGAATGGAATAGAATCAACCAGGTTGGAAGAGACCTCCAAGATCATGCACTCCAACCTAGCACCCAGCCCTATCCAATCAACCAGACCATGGCACTAAGTGCCTCATCCAGGCTTTGCTTGAACACCTCCAGACATGGCGACTCCACCACCTCCCTGGGCAGCCCATTCCAATGCCAATCACTCTCTCTGCCAACAACTTCCTCCTAACATCCAGCCTAGACCTCCCCTGGCACAACTTCACACTGTGTTCCCTTCTTCTGTTGCTACTTGCCTGGGAGAAGAGACCAACCCCACCTGGCTACAGCCTCCCTTCAGGTAGTTGTGACAGCAATGAGGTCTGCCCTGAGCCTCCTCTTCTACAGGCTGCACACCCCCAGCTCCCTCAGCCTCTCCACACAGGGCTGTGCTCCAAGCCCCTCTCCAGATTCATTGCTCTTCTCTGGACACCTTCCAGCACCTCAACATCTCTTGAATTGAGGAGCCCAGAACTGGACACAGCACTCAAGGTGTGGCCTGACCAGTGCTGAGTCGAGAAGAACCTCCCTTGTCCTGCTGGCCACACTGTTCCTGATCCAGGCCAGGATGTCATTGGCTCTCCTGCCCACCTGGGCACACTGCTGGCTCATCTTCAGCTACTCTCTACCAGCACCCCCTGGTCCCTTTCTTCCTGGTTGCTCTCAGCCACTCTGTCCCCAGCCTGTAGTGCTGCTTGGGGTTGTTGTGGCCAAAGTGTAGTACCCTGCACTTGGCCTTGTTCAATCTCGTCCCAGTGGCCTCTGCCCACCCACCCAGCCTGACAAGGTCCCTTTGCAGGGCTCTCCTACCCTCCAACAGATCCACAGCTGCTCCTAGCTTGGTGTCATCTGCAAACTTACTGATGCTGGACTCAATCTTCTGGTCCAGATCATCAATAAAGACATTGAAGAGGACTGAGCCCAGAACTGATCCTTGGGGGACACCACTAGTGACAGCTGCCAAGTGGATGTGACACCATTCACCACCAGTCTCTGGGCCCAGCCCTCCAGCCAGTTCTTGTGTATGTGTGTTGCTGTCTGTGTACTCTCTTCTATCTTCCTCCTGGTGCCTGAGTCTCTAGGATTCTCAGATGGCTGAGCTATCTTAGAGTTGGATTCAGCTCTTTGATCCACCACAAGCTGCTTGGCGCTTTCTATGCCTCTGATCCCAGTTGGAAAATAAGCTTACTTCTCCAACTCACAGGTGTGCTGTAAGAACAAACTCACTGAAGCTGGTGCCCCTGTGTTGGGGAGAGCCATGTGATTCCAGTCATACAAGTAGGTTGTTCACTGGAGTCTTTTCTGCATGGAAACTCCTTTTCTCTTCCTTGCTATTCTTCCTGTGATCTTGCAGCAGCTTGTGAAGAACCCAGCTCTCTCTCATAGGTAGTCCTCCTCAGCCATGCTTGTAATCTGAAGGATGCATTTTGAAATCTTGCTTTTTGCCTACAGTAAGGAGAAGAAAAAATCATGCTCTGAGGCTCAATGAATACTCTGACTTCACTCACCAACAAGATAATGCAAGAGAGCTGAAGATCCTCCTGCTGCTGTCAAGAGCTTGCTGCTTGTGAAAACTGTGGTTTCCAGCTTCCCCTTTCAAGAATGCCCATGGCAGGGGGGTTGGAACTCGATGATCCTTGTGGTCCCTTCCAACCCTGACTGACCCTATGAATGCAAGGAGAGGCCAGAACAGATTTCTCTCGTCGAGTTTTTACCTGTTTTGTGAACTTGTAGATGGCTTTTTTGACACTGGGAGCTAAAGGGCAGAAATATCAAACAGTGGCTCTTCCCCCATGCTAGAAAGTCACATCCCTGGGCTGTGTGATCTGGAGGCAGGCTGTCTGCATAGCAAGTGCCATGTCAAGTCAAGGTTAAACCAGGATTATTTATTCCTCTTTTGAACTGGGGATCAGAGTACAGTGCACATTGTATGGAAATCACCTTTGAAACAGCTGAGTTCAATTACCTTCTGAAATAATTGTCAGGGACATGCAGTTGCTTTTGAAGTGGG
Organism: Tricholaema leucomelas; assembly: GCA_013400475.1. NCBI lineage: Eukaryota > Metazoa > Chordata > Aves > Piciformes > Lybiidae > Tricholaema lacrymosa > Tricholaema leucomelas. The sequence goes on from WAAF01016433.1 coordinate 11,861, forward strand.
CAGTATTACAAGGAAACCTGACCTTGGACATATTCACATAGCCCTTGGATTTCAATGCATGGCTCTTCAGGCAGAATGCAAATCCTGCTGAGGGTCAAATCCAAGCTGCTGAATATCAGCATAAGTCAGGGGCCAGATACTGCCAACTAATCAGACATCCTGCCATTGGGATCTCAGGAAAAGGACTGTGCCAAGCAAGCCTTGGTGTCTGAGTGCAATTTGCTGCTGTATTTTGGGTTGTATGCACTGGCCAAAATATATCCTCAGGGTATGGCAGTCCAGCTCCACTTATCCTCAAATGGATACGTGTCCAGAGAAGGGCAACAAGGCTGGTAAGGGGCCTGGAACACAAACCCTATGAGGAGAGGCTGAGGGAGCTGGGGGTGTGCAGCCTGCAGAAGAGGAGGCTCAGGGCAGAGCTCATTGCTGTCTACAACTACCTGAAGGGAGGCTGTAGCCAGGTGGGGCTGTAGCCAGGGGGGGTTTGGTCTCTTCTCCCAGGCAACCAGCAACAGGACAAGGGGACACAGTGTGAAGTTGTGCCAGGGCAGGTCTAGGCTGGATGTTAGGAGGAAGTTGTTGTCAGAGAGAGTGATTGGCATTGGAATGGGCTGCCCAGGGAGGTGGTGGAGTCACCGTCCCTGGGGGTGTTGAAGCAAAGCCTGGATGAGGCACTTAGTGCCATGGTCTGGTTGACTGGATAGGGCTGGGTGCTAGGTTGGACTGGCTGATCTTGGGGGTCTCTTCCAACCTGGTTGATTCTATTCTAAATGCCAGCTCCTTGTTGGAACAGTGAATGTTCTCAAGCATTGGGTGTCCAGGTGAGAAACCAGGCACAACTACTTGCTGGCTTTGGTGTCTTGGGGACCAAGTCTGTGGGTCTGCCTGTTAATCACAGAATCATTGAGGCTGGAAAAGACCTCTGAGATCATAGAATCATAGAATGGTTTGGGTTGGAAGGGACCTCAAAGCTTATCCAGTTCCAACCCCCTGCCATAGGCAGGGGCACCTCCCACTAGAACAGGTCACTCAAGGCCTCATCCAACCTGTTTCTGTGATTCTGTGATTCTTTATTCTCATGCTCTTCTCCTGCTCCAACATGGTGCCCCTCATGTGGGGTAGGGTCCTTCATGAACTTCTGGAGCATGAGTCCTTCCAACAATTCTTTGAGTACTGCTCCAGCATGGGACCTCTCAATGGGATGCAACCCTTCAGGAGTGAACTGCTCCAGAGTGTGTTCCTCATGGACCACAGGTCCTGCCAGAAAACCTGCTCTTGTGAAGTCTCCTCCCTATGGGCTGCAGTTCCTGCCAAGAGCTTGCTCTAGTGTGAACTTTCTGTGGGCTTCAGGGTGAACATCTGCTCCACTGTGATTCTTCATGGGCTGGGGGGGTGTACAACTTACTTCACCATGGTCTTCTCCAGGGGCTGCAGGAGACACCTGGACCACCTGACTCTTTCCTTCTGACTTGGTGTCTCCAGGTCCATTTCTCACTCATTTCTCAGCTGCTCTTCCACAACATTTTTAACCCTCTTTGAAATATGTATTCACAGAGGCATCACTGAGAGGTTCAGCTTCAGGCAGTGGTGAGTCCACCTGGGAGCCACTTGGAGCTGGCTCTGTCTGACATGGGGGCAGCTACTGATGTCTTCTAACCAAAGCTACCCCTGCAGCCCTCCATCTATCAAAACTTTGCTAGCTGGGAAAAGAGAATCCTGATTAGAGCACTACCCAGGAAAGTGATTGGAGTCACATCCCTGGAGGCGCTCAAAAGCCCATGCAGACATGGAACTTTGGGCCATGGTTTAATGGCCAAGGTGGTGTTAGCTCAATGGGTTCACTCAGTGATCTTAGAGGTTTTTTCCAACCAAACCAGTTCTATGGTTGTGTGATTCTGCAGATTTGGATTTGCCAAGCACATTCTGATTCTCTTGTTGGAAAGTGTTCAGCTCGTGGGAGTTTATGGAGCTTAATTGGTAGAAGAGAACATTTGTGTGTGTGTAGGGAAGAGGTAGCATAGAATCATAGAATGGTTTAGGTTGGAAGGGACCTCAAGGATCATCCAGCTCCAACCCCCTGCCATAGGCAGGGACACCTCCCACAAGAGCAGGTTGCTCAAGGCCTCATCCAGCCTGGCTTTAAACACCTCCAGGGAGGAAGCATCCACAACCTCCCTGGGCAACCTGTGCCAGTGTCTTACCACCCTCACTGTAAAGAACTTCCTCCTAACATCCAGTCTAAATCTCCCCTCTGCCAGCTTAAACCCATTACCCCTCATCCTGACATTACCAGACCTTGTCAATAGTCCCTCCCCAGCCTTCCTGTAGGCTCCCTTCAGATACTGGAAAGCCACTCTAAGGTCTCCTCGAAGCCTTTCAAAGCAGAGTATCTACTGGTTGTGACAATTCTTTCCAGAGGCAACGCACCCAGAGCAGGGTTTTCACGTTAGAGCTCCTGAGCTGAGGGTTGAGAAGCTTTGTTTTCTCCTTCTCTGTGCATCTCCAAGTTTAGGGAGAAGAATTGATTTCATTTCATCTCATCTGATCCAGATCAATGAAAAGTCATTTCCTCTGGTTCTGGGCAGAAAAAAATATAATCCTTGACTATTCTGTAGCTTTGCAGATATATGTAGGAGTGTGGCAGGAAGTTCTATAATTCTAGAAATTATGACAAGGCATCCATAAAGATGAGGCTGAAACCCTCTGCAGCAGCATTGTAGCTTAAAGCAGCGTTATTTAATACCTATTAATGGAGCTGCTGAAGCATAAATACTCTCAGCTCAGATAGATTTTGTTAACTCCTTTGTAGCGGTGATTCCGGAGTGCGATGACAGATCCGGTCACAGCTGTCTGGCAGGATGCTGGTCCCTCCATTCAGTGTGAGAGTTTGTGTCATGGGGATGAGAGCCAGGCTGATAGGCAGGAGGAGGAGTTGGAGGAGAATGGGAGCAGGCAGCAGTGCTGCCAGGAGGTAGGACCCCTTTTATAAGCTTATGCCTGGTGCCATCTGGGCGCTTGCAGCTGTGATTGTGTGACGGTTTGGGAGTTACCCAACCCCTTACTCTTATGAAATCACCCAAACTAGACTCAGCTGGATGGAAGCTAAGGAATGAAGCTTTCTACTCACAGCTTAGCACAATATACAAGCAGATATTTACAATAGTTACAGCTACACCCAAACTAGACTCAGCCAAGCTGGAGTTAAGGAATGAAGCTTTCTACTCACAGCTTAGCACAATATACAAGCAGATATTTACAATAGTTACAGCTGCACCCAGACTAGACTCAGCTGGATGGAAGCTAAGGAATGAAGCTTTATATTTACAGCTTAGCACAATATACAAGCAGATATTTACAATAGTTACAGCTACACCCAAACTAGACTCAGCCAAGCTGGAGTTAAGGAATGAAGCTTTCTACTCACAGCTTAGCACAATATACAAGCAGATATTTACAATAGTTACAGCTGCACCCAGACTAGACTCAGCTGGATGGAAGCTAAGGAATGAAGCTTTCTACTCACAGCTTAGCACAATATACAAGCAGATATTTACAATAGTTACAGCTACACCCAAACTAGACTCAGCCAAGCTGGAGTTAAGGAATGAAGCTTTCTACTCACAGCTTAGCACAATATACAAGCAGATATTTACAATAGTTACAGCTGCACCCAGACTAGACTCAGCTGGATGGAAGTTAAGGAATGAAGCTTTCTACTCACAGCTTAGCACAATATACAAGCAGATAGTTACAATAGTTACAGTTACACCCAAACTAGACTCAGCTGGATAGAAGTTAAGGAATGAAGCTTTCTACTCACAGCTTATCACAATATACAAGCAGATATTTACAATAGTTACAGTTACACCCAAACTAGACTCAGCTGGATGGAAGTTAAGGAATGAAGCTTTCTACTCACAGCTTAGCACAATATACAAGCAGATAGTTACAATAGTTACAGCTATATACAGAAATAGAGAAGTCAGAAATAATACAGAAACACAGCAGCCCTCCCAGAAACCAGAGTCATAGAATCAACCAGGTTGGAAGAGACCTCCAAGATCATCCAGTCCAACCTAGCACCCAGCCCTAGCCAATCAACCAGACCATGGCACTAAGTGCCTCATCCAGGCTTTGCTTGAACACCTCCAGGGACAGTGACTCCACCACCTCCCTGGGCAGCCCATTCCAATGCCAATCACTCTCTCTGCCAACAACTTCCTCCTAACATCCAGCCTAGACCTCTTCTGGCACAACTTCAGACTGTGTCCCCTTCTTCTGTTGCTGGTTGCCTGGCAGAAGAGATCAACCCCACCTGGCTACAGCCTCACTTCAGGTAGTTGTAGACAGCAATGAGGTCTACCCTGAGCCTCCTCCTCTTCTGCAGGCTGCACACCCCCAGCTCCCTCAGCCTCTCCTCACAGGGCTGTGCTCCAGGCCTCTCATCAGCTTTGTCCCCAGAAGGGACTCCCAACCACCCTTCCACCTTCTTTCCACCCCTCTACCTTACCCCAGAGTATACCTTATATGCAAAGTGAGTTTGGAGGATTGGCAAGGGGGGTTAGAAAGCAGAAGGATTAGTTACACAGAAGGAGCCCAGGGCATCAACTGTGACAGAGACACACACACTGACACTGTCCCGCTCGCTCTGTATTAGGTTTTGTGTTCTTGTTCTTACACATCTCAGCAAGCCTAGGAGTGCAGCAGACATCACCATTGTTTCCATTTCACAGCCTCTCATCTCATTTTTCTCACTAAAATATTCCAGTTAGCCTCAAACTGGCACAGATTGCTACACAGATTTTTTTTCCCATCAAATTAATAGGGAGGATCTTCATCCTTCCCATGAGGGTACCACACTTTCTGCGTTGGTTTTGCTGCTGCCTTTGGTAGAGGGGAGTGGTGTGGGGTCAGCCCTGTGCATGTTGAAAGGCAGCAAAGGGGAAATGGATTTGGGGTCCTAGTTGATGGGAGGTTGGTCATGAGCAAGCAATGTACACTCATGGCCAGGAGAGCCAGTGTCATTCTGGGATGTATCAAAAGGGCTGTGGTTAGTAGGTCAAGAGAGGTTCTCTTGCCCCTCTACTCTGCCCTGGTGAAGCCACATCTGGAGTACTGTGTCCAGTTCTGGGCTCCCCAGTTCAAGAAGGACATAGAACTGCTTGAGAGAGTCCAGTGCAGAGCCACAAAGATGATGAAGGGAATGGAACATCTCTGTTACAAGGAGAGCCTGAGGGAGCTGGGGCTGTGCTGCTTGGAGAGGAGACTGAGAGGTGACCTTATTCATGTTTATAAAGATATAAAGGGCCAGTGTCAGGAGGCTGGAGCCAGGCTCTGCCTAATGACAGGTCAAGGGGCAATGGGTGGAAGTTGAGGCCTAGGAAGTTTCATTTAAACATGAGGAGGATTTTTTTCCCTGTGAGGGTGACAGAAGACTGGAACAGGCTGCCCAGGAGGGTTGTGGAGTCTCCCTCTCTGGAGATGTTCAAAACCTGCCTGGATGCCTTTCTGTGTGATCTGCTCTGGGTGATCCTGTTCTGCAGTGGGGGTGGACTGGATGAGCTTTCGAGGTCCCTTCTAGCCCCAAGCCTTCTGTGATTCTATGACTGCATGTACAGAGGCTGAATTTCTCCTGCTTAATGACAAGCCTTTAGTGGAGCATTCCTGGGCTTTTCAAGTAGTCACTGGAAATGGAGGTACCACCAAGAGACAATCCAATACAGTCAAGATCAGGACCATTTCTTGAGCTTCTTGGATCTTGGATGGTATTTCCAAGACTCTAGAGCCAGCAACCCAATACTGCAGCTGTCTCAGTTAAATGTCTCTGAAGTCCCTTTCCTTTTATTCTAGTTTCATAATGTTTACTCATGGGTTCAAAGACCCTGCCTCCAGCTCCTGCAAAACCAAAGACCCCTGCCTCCAGCTCCTGCAAAGCATGGGACTGGCATACAAATAATTGCTATTTAAAAGGAGGAACAATGCATTTGCATGCAAGTATTTGAGTAGTTTGGGGACACAAGGGTGTCTTTTCTTGCCATTCTTTGAAACACAGGATTAAAATAAATACATAAACTGAATTTGCTAGGCAATAAGATGATTCCAGAAGTTAAGGCTTAAGAAAGAGCAATTGTTAACATGAAACTAGTAACAAATGTGAGTGAGCAATGTTATAATTCATTTGCTTTTGGGGCATGCCTATACAAGAAATGTAGTTGTTCTGGAGACTGATTTCATTAAAATTGGTACAAACTCCCTGTGTGGACTCTGAGATAAGTTTGCACTGTGCTGTGAAGTGTGATTCTTGGCATGTGCAGGCAGGCCCCAGGCTGTTAATTATAATAAGTGATGAAGCTGCACCAGGTCAAGTTTCTGCCATGCGGTACCTAAGCGCAAGCTCGAATGGTGTGCACCAAAGTCTGTGCTGTGTCCTCTGCCTGCCAACCTACTCATCTGAATAAGAGTCACACTTCAATGATCCTTAAGAAACACTGAAATAGGAACAGTGACAAAAAGCAGCAAAAATATGTTGAGCATGGAGCTGGGGCTTGTTGTAGGGGCCAGACCTTCAGCTTTATCAGTGGCAGCTGAGTTTTCACAGCATAGAATCACAGAACCGTGGAATCATAGAATGGTTTAGGTTGGAAGGGACCTCAAAGATCATCCAGTTCTAACCCCCAGCCACAGGTAGGGACATATCCCACTAGAATAGGTCACTCAAGGCCTCATCTTGGAACAGCTCCAGGGAGGGAGCAGCCACAACCTCCCTGGGCAGTGTCTCACCACCCTCCCTGCAAACCCTTTCCTAACATCTAGTTTAAATCTCCTGTCTGCCTCTTTAAACTCATTACTACTACTGTCATTACAAGACCTTGTCAATAGTCCCTCCCCAGCCTTCCTGTAGGCTCCCTTCAGATACTGCAAGGCCACTCCAAGGTCTCCTCAAAGCCTTCTCTTCTCCAGGCTGAAGAACCCCAACTCTTGTAGCCTGTCCTCATAGCAGAGCTGCTGCAGCCCTCTGAGTGTCTTGGTGGCCTCCTCTGGACTGGCTCCACCAGTTCCATGTCCTCGAGGTCTCTTCCAACCTAAACCATTCTATGATTCTAAGTGTCACCTTGTGCTCATCTCTGCCTCCCTTTCCCTTTCTGCCTTCACACCTCCTAATTACTTCATGGCAGGACAAGAGGTAATGGGTTTAAACTGGCAGAGGGGAGATTCAAAGTAGATGTTAGGAAAGGGTTCTTTCCAGTGAGGGTGGTGAGACACTGGCACAGGTTGCCCAGGGAGATTGCAGAGCCCAGGGAGGTTGTAGAGCACAGAATCACCCAATGTGATTGAATATCCACAACCCCCCTGAAAGTGTTCAAGGCCAGGTTGGATGAGGCCTTGAGCGACCTGTTTTAGTGGAAGATGTCCCTGCCTATGGCAGGGGTTTGGAACTGGATGATCCTTGAGGTCCCTTCCAACCTAAACCACTCTATGATTCTATCTTCATGGTGAGGAATTGATTCCTGATGTAACTGAGGTGCTGACTCAGGTGTTCAGGTTTATGCAAGTTCATTCTTTCTAGACGTGACTCAGGATGCCCAGGAGGTGAAAGGTCACTGTCCCCTGTGGGTGCTAAAAGAACGTGTGGACATGGCACTCTGGGACATGGCTTAATAGCCATGGTGGCAGTAGGTCCACACTGGAACTTGATGATCTTTAAAGTCTTTCCCATCCAAAACAATTCAATAATTCTATGAAATAATCACAAGCAAACCCAAAAGTCATTTTGACATAATCGAGGAACACAGAGAATCATAGAACCAACCAGGTTGGAAGAGAGCTCCCAGCTCATCCAGTCCAACCTAGCACCCAGCCCTATCCAGTCAACCAGACCATGGCACTAAGTGCCTCATCCAGGCTTTGCTTGAACACCTCCAGGCACAGCGACTCCACCACCTCCCTGGGCAGCCCATTCCAATGCCAATCACTGTCTTTGGCAACAACTTCCTCCTAACATCCAGCCTAGACCTCCCCTGGCACAACTTGAGTCTTTGTCCCCTCGTTCTGTTGCTGGTTGCCTGGCAGAAGACACCAACTGGAGAGCTGGTTCAAAGGCAAGGAGCAAGCTAGACACAATCTATTCCCCCCTTTAAACTCACGCCACGTAAAGCAGCAGCTCTTGCCAGGATGTAAATCAGCACAGCTCCGCTGACTCTGAGAGGGCAGCTGTGATTTATCTGGCCTGAAGGCCTGCAAGGGATGTGCTTGAGGTTTCTTGCAATTCATGGGGGGGAGGGGGGGGGCTTGTGACACCGAGAGCTGGCATCTGATCTCCACTGTCCTTTGGAGCGATTTGCAGCAGAGGCAACTTATAATTACAGACACTTGATAAATCTCCCTCGGAGAAACTGAGGAGTTTGCTCAGCTTCTTGAGGCAGTGATGGCTGATTTCACTTCTTGTAAGCAAGCCAGATTTCTGCAAGTTTGATCTGAGCACAAAGACAGCGTGCAGCAATCTTGTGGAAGAGGTTCTGAGGGTACAGCCGAGCTTTAAAGCGCTTCGAGGATCCTCTTTGTCTTGCGGAGATCAGTGGGTTCCTCTCCAGCCGAGCTGAAAAGCCTGAGGAAAAGAGAAGAAACCTATTTCAAGCCGTTTTTATGAGAACAATGCCTCTCTGCAACACCTGACACTGTGCAGCTGGTAAATTCCTTTCCCTATCAGCCACCTCATCTTTTTTGACCACCTCCACCTGACCACCAGATTTCCTCTCTGTTTGCCTCTGCTGACATTTATATAACAAAGAGCTACTAACTGCTCTTTTATCAGCACAAGAGTGTTGAGCACAGGAGGAGACAAATATGATGGGCACCATATAGCAGCACTCAGAGGTATGCTGCTCCCTGTGTATCCAACCTCTGTAATGGTTATATTGAGCCATTGCTCAGGGAAAAAAGAATGCTGCTGGGTGCTTCAAATGATTTAACTCTCTCGTTTCTGGGACAAAAATGGATGCTGTTATCTACTAACTCCTTTCTCTGTTGGAGGTCTTACTATTGTTAGAGCTTTCAAAATGTGACAGAAAAGAGACACAGGGCTTTGGCATGGGCTTTGGTCAGGCACATCACAGAATCACAGAATCAACCAGGTCAGAAGAGACCTCCAAGCTCATCCAGTCCAACCTAGCACCCAGCCCTAGACAATCAACCAGACCATGGCACTAAGTGCCTCATCCAGGCTTTGCCTGAACACCTCCAGTGGATGGTGACTCCACCACCTCCCTGGGCAGCCCATTCCAATGCCAATCACTCTCTCTGCCAACAACTTCCTCCTAACATCCAGCCTAGACCTCTTCTGGCATAACTTCACACTGTGTCCTCTTCTTCTGTTGCTGGTTGCCTGGCAGAAGAGACCAACCCCACCTGGCTACAGCCTCCCTTCAGAGAGTTGTAGACAGCAATGAGGTCTGCCCTGAGCCTCTTCTTCTCCAGGCTAAACAATCCCAGCTCCCTCAGCCTCTCCTCATCTAAGTATCACTTGCATTGCCCTGCAATAAGCAGCCAGCAAGCACAGGGATGGAGCTCATAGTCTCTTCTTTCTCATTTTGCTATCTCCAGTGCTTTCTGGACTTCTTTTCTACTCTCCAGAGTATGTATTTCCTAGGAAGCTATATATACAGAATCATAGAATCAGTCAGGGTTGGAAGGGACCACAAGGATCATCCAGTTCCAACCCCCCTGCCATGGGCAGGGACACCCTACCCTAGATCAGGCTGGCCACAGCCTCATCCAGCCTGTCCTTAAACACCTCCAGGCATGGGGCCTCAGCCACCTCCCTGGGCAACCCATTCCAGCCTCTCACCACTCTCATGCTCAACAACTTCCTCCTCACATCCAGGCTGCATCATGTCCCTTCAGCATCTTAATAGCCCTCCTTTGGACTCTCTCCAGCAGATCTCTGTCCCTCCTGGACTGGGGAGCTCAAAACTGAAGGCAATATTGCAAATGAGGTCTCAGCAGGGCGGAGTAGAGAGGGAGGAGAACCTCCCTTGATCTGCTGGACACACTCCTCTTAATGCACCCCAGGATCCCATTGGCCTTCTTGGCCACAAGGGCACATTGCTGTGCCATGGAGAGCTTCTTGTCCAAACGCACTCCCAGGTCCTTCTCCACAGGGCTGCTCTCCAGTCTTGCATTAACAGTGGCAAAGCCTTGTCCTCCTGTGCACCTGAGAGTGACACCACGAAATGTATCACAGTCCTTTCTCACTTCATGTCTGCTAGCACTGGACTGTGGCTTTTCCTTAGAGTGCCTGTGATCTGCCAGCTTCCAGGAGCTGCAGAATTTAAAGCAGTTAAACAAAGACTGCTATCCTCTGGGGGCAGAGCTGCCCTTAGAGCCAGCTGACAGTGAAGGTTTTAACCTTGATTTCAATACCCACAGAACCATGAGGCATTTCTAAGTTTGTAAGTCTGAGAACTGGCCAACTGGACCTTGCCTTGTTCACTTGTGATGGAGAGCAAGGCTTTAGAATGATCCATCCCTGCCTAGTTAGAGCTGATGTTTATTAAAGATGAGTCAATTTTGCTAAGAGGTTGTTAGAGTAGAATGCATAAAGCCAAACAGTTACACTGCAAACAATAATGAGTGTGCAGAATCACCTTGAACTGTGCATTTGGGTTATTCAAGTACTGTCAATCTGAGCCATAGAATCAGAGAATCATAGAATCAAACAGCTTGGAAGAGACCTCCAAGCTCATCCAGTCCAACCTAGCACCCAGCCCTAGACAATCAACCAGACTATGGCACTAAATGCCTCATCCAGGCTTTGCTTGAACACCTCCAGGGACAGCGACTCCACCACCTCCCTGGGCAGCCCATTCCAATGCCAATCACTCTCTCTGCCAACAACTTCCTCCTAACATCCAGGCTAGACCTTCCCTGGCACAACTTGAGGCTGTGTCCCCTTGTTCTGTTGCTGGTTGCCTGGCAGAAAAGACCAACCCCACCTGGCTACCACCTGCTTTCAGGTAGTTGTACCTGAAACAGGTATGTTTGCTGTATGACCTACAGCAATGAGGTCCTGCATATGAGTCCCTGCATAAGGCTGAACCTCTGGCATTTGTTTAATGACAATAACTCTGTTAAATGGAGCAACACTGCCAATCACTCATGTATGCCTGCATTACATCTTCTGTGCAACATCTTAATTCCATTCTGAAGATGTTTTCATCACGAGAAAATGATTCATTTTGCAGCCATTGGACACAGAGACCACACTGTACTTGTACCTTATATAGGATTGTGGAGTAGTCATCACTCACTTTTTTTGAAGTGAAAAAAAGAAATCATTGCTGAGCTTTCTGGGAAGGAGAGCCCTGCAGAAACACATTGAGATTGTGATTTAGCTGAGATAATGGCATTTCAGTCAGATCAAGACTCTCCTCAAGGTAACAGCAGTTGATGTTTGAAAGTTGTGTTGGCATTTCCTGTATTGTTTTCAGGGGTTTTCTGGGTGTACCATGGTTAAAAATCAGCAGACTTGTCTAGTTGCAGATTAGCAAGGTCTGGATGCTTCCTGAAGCTCTTTAGAAACTGAGGTATGCTAAAAATTCCCTCTGGTTGTTCCGTGCTCCTGAAGCAGGAGCATGAAACTGCAGAAAGGCTTTCTTTGTTAGAGTCATAGAATGGATTAGGTTGGAAGTGACCTCAAAGATCATCTAGTTCAATCCTCTGCCATAGGCAAGAACACCTCCCACTAGAACAGGTAGCTCAAAACTTCATCTCCGGTTAATTTGACTTAGAATCGTAGAATCAGTCAGAGTTGGAAGAGACCACAAGGATCAGCCAGTTCCAACCACCCTGCCATGGGCAGGGACACCCTACCCTAGAGCAGCCTGCCCACAGCCTCATCCAGCCTGGACTTAAACACCTCCAGGCATGGGGCCTCAACCACCTCCCTGGGCAACCCAGTCCAGGCTCTCACCACTCTCATGCTCAACAACTTTCTCCTCACCTCCACTCTGAATCTCCCCCCTCCAGCTTTGCTCCATTCCCCCCAGCCCTGTCACTCCCTGACAGCCTGAAAAGTCCCTCCCCAGCTTTTTTGTAGGCCCCCTTCAGATCCTGGAAGGCCACAAGAAGGTCACCTGGGAGCCTTCTCTTCTCCAGACTGTGCAGCCCCAACTCTTTCAGTCTGTCCTCACAGCAGAGCTGCTGCAGCCCTCCGAGCATCCTCGTGGCCCTTCTCTGGACACACTCCAGCATCTCCACATCCCTCTTGTTGTGGGGGCTCCAGAACTGGATGCAGTACTCCAGGTGGGGTCTCAGCAGAGCAGAGAAGAGGGGGAGAAGAGAATCACCTCCCTGGTCCTGCTGGCCACACTTCTCCTGCTGCAGTCTAGACTCTGGCTGGCCCCCGGNTTCTTTACAATGAGGGTGGTGAGACACTGGCACAGGTTGCCCAGGGAGGTTGTGGATGCTTCCTCCCTGGAGGCATTCAAGACCAGGCTGGATGAGGCCTTGAGCAGCCTGCTCTAGTGGGAGGTGTCCCTGCCTATGGCAGGGGGTTGGAGCTGGATGATCCTTGAGGTCCCTTCCAACCTAAACCATTCTATGATTCTATTTGGGTACTATGGTGTCTCTGGTATTGCAGGCAAAGTGAGAAGGGTGTAAAGGAAGCAATTTCAGCATCATTGCATTCACCACCTGCTCTGTAAACCCCAGTCTGTTGGAAACTGCAAGCACACAGGAAAGATGGAGAATGGGATGTGGAATATGCCAGTGAGTGAGCGGCAGAGTGTAGCTGCGGCGCTGTAGGAATCAACGATCAGAACCAGCAGTGAAAGCTAATCCATAAGATGGTTCATGCGATAAGAACTTAGCAGGATGATGAAGTATGTGAGGCCTGTGTGGTCTGTAGCAATTTAATGCTCTTATGAATAAGCAAAGCAGATGATGGGTGTTGGTATTCACAGCCATGCTAGGTGGTACGCGCTCGGCAGTGCCGCCGACAACGTGGAGAATTCAGAAGTAGTCGATACCTTCCAATTGTTTGGCCCTAGTCATTAGCATTTGGTGACCTAGGATAGCCTTCTGTGAAGTAATTAAAAGACTTTGCAAACAGCCATCACAGAACTCTAAGATTTGTTCTTTAGGGCCACGTGGCTGTTGCATTAACCTGCCTGCCTTGCTTGTCGGGTTATGGATGCTGGCATTTTATGTACCTGTACCACCTTTCACATTCCCTGCTGGGAAGTCTTGTGGATTTTAAGACCTGTGCAATCAAACTAGAAGGAACAGTACTGCAGCCATTTCAGGCAGACCTTTGAGATGCTATAACTCCAAAAAGAGGCTCAGAGCTAGGAAATGGCAAAGAGGTTTGCAGTAAAAATCTCCAGAGGATTCTAAAAGAAGGGTCTGTAAACTGCAGCAGCTAAGAGAGAGGTGTTTTTGTAAAGCACTTGGAATATCCATGTAACCTATGTGAAAAAAAACCTGTCTCTGGGAGCTGCTGCACTTGTCTTTGAATGAGTTCCTGTCTCTTAACAAGCTTCAGGTTGTGGCTGAAACCCTTTCTTGCGAGGCTCAAAGGATGAAGACAACCGTTTTGAGGTTGCTGCAACCATCCTTATGAGCTCTGGCACTGGGAAACAGAAGAGCAAAGTCATGCAGTATTTTCTAGGTCCAGAACTGTTGTCCTGGTTTCCCATAATTTCCAACATAATGAGCATCTCAGTGTCAGGTAGGTTTTAAAAGGAGATGCTCTCTTAAAAACAAATAGTCACTGCCAGCACCGTTGCAAGCTGGGACTACTAAAAGATGATCTGATGAGGGTAGTTAACTGCAAATGGGATCTGGATTTCGCTCTAATAGTTTATCAACAGCAGCTTTCTGAACAGCTCTTCAGCCTGCTGCCAAATTCAGCTTCCAAAGCAAGGGAAGTAATGCAAGTCCAATATGGTTAATGTCAGCACTTCTTGTTAATTATCTGTTACCTGAAAAAAAGATCACTGGAGAGTGCAGAACATTAAGTCTTGCTTTGTGTTTATTCAGATATTATGCTCCTGTCTTATATTTTCCACCTCAAAGACCTCTTAGCTCTTGCAATAGGCTCTGGATGATCCTTGAGGTCCCTTCCAACATAAACCATTCTATGATTCTATGAGATACATTGTTCTGATACATCCAATTCTGCAATTGAAAGGAAATGATAGTTTTAACAAGGTATCTGTGTGCCCATAATGGCTTTTGTGGATCCAACAAATATTTTGGAGTGTGGAGTCCCTCAAGGATTGGTCCTGGGACCAGTCTTGTTCAGTGTCTTTGTTGGTGCTGTGGACAGTGGCATTGAGGCACCTGCAGCAAGTTGTGTGGTATGGCTGACAGCTGGAGGGGAGGGATTCATCCAGAGGGACCTGGACGGGCCTAGGCCAACCTTATGAGGCTCAACAAGACCAAGTGCCAGGTCCTGCATCTGAGTCAAGGCAATCCCAGGCACCAATATTGGCTGGGCAGTGAGTAGCTGGAGAGCAGCCCTGAGGAAAGAGACTTGAGGGTTCTGATGAATGAGAAGCTCAGCATGAGCCAGCAGTGTGCACTTGGAGCACAGAGAGCCAAGCAGAGCCTGAGCTGCATCAGAAGTGTGGCCAGCAGGATGAGGGAGGTGATTCTTCTCCTCTACTAAGCTCTGCTGAGACCCCACCTGGAGTTCTGCATCCAGTTCTGGAGCTTCTATTACAAGAAAGATTTGGATGTGCTGGAACATGTCCAGAGCATGGCCAGGAGGATGCTCAGAGGGCTGGAGCTACTCTCCTATGAGACAGACTGAAAGCATTGGGGATGGTCAGTCTGGACAAGAGAAGGCTCTGAGGAGACCTTCTTGTGGCCTTCCAGTATCTGAAGTGGGCTACAGGAAAACTGGGGAAGGACTTTTTAGGATGTCAGGTAGTGACTGAACTAGGTGGAATGAGCAAAACTAGAAGTGGGTAGATTCAGACTGCATGTTAGGAAGAAGTTCTTCACCATGAGGGTGCTGAGACACTGGCACAGGTTGCCCAGGGAAGTGGTGGAAGCCTCATCCCTGGAGGTGTTTAAGGCCAGGCTGGATGTGGCTCTGCGCAACTTGATCTAGTCTGAGGTGTCCTTGCCCATGGCAGGGGGGTTGGAACTAGATGATCCTTGTGGTCCCTTCCAGCTCTGACAATTCTATGATCCTGTGATTTTTGTCTGCCTTCTGTTTTATTTTGATCTCCCATTTAAGCAACCCTGTCAATCTCCTAACACCAGTATCTGCTCTTCACTCATGATGTTTCTCTGCTGCCTAGTTAAAGTAAGAAGAAAAGAAGCCTGGTGCTCTCTGTTCATGGAGGGATTTTTGTGTATGTGCAGCTGACAGAAAATTGCATCCATTTGGCTCATGATCCACAGGGCAACTCCATTAACAAAGTAGCACTCTGCCTTTTGTGTGTGCTGTTATGCTTAAAGCCCATACCTGTCATTGTGTCTCCCATGAAAATAGAGGTTTCCAGATGATTTAGCTCAGTTTGCTTCCAGTTGTGCTCTGTTCTCCTTGTTTGTAGCCCAAATAATGCTTTAGAAAATATTTGAGAGAATCATTTTCATTTTTCCATTCAAGATAAAACTTGCACTGAAAGGAGGAAGCATTTATGTGGTGAAAACGTTCACTGATATAAAATGGGAAGTGGAGTTTTTTGCACTCTCTTTCACTCAGTTTTTCTCCCTCCACCTCTGAGAAGTGAGGTACTCTTTTCTGTAATCTATGAGGAGCACATCTGTCATTATGTACCATTTCCATAGAGCACCACAGGCTCATTGTGCATGGAGAGCTTATAAAGCTCCTGATTCAGCCATCCTTCCAAAATAAGGACAATGTCCTAGCTTAAAACTTGCTCAAACGGGAGTAGGTTTTATAGTTGCTTCAGAATCAACCCTTCTAAAGCCAGCCCCCACTGTTTCTGACTGAGCTTGTTGAGTTTAAACTCATGGTGCTGTGTTGTTGCTTCACAAGGACATCCCTAAAACCAAACAGGTTGGAAGAGACCTCCAAGCTCATCCAGTCCAACCTAGCACCCAGCCCTGGCCAGTCAACCAGACCATGGCACTAAGTGCCTCATCCAGACTTTGCTTCAACACCTCCAGGGACAGTGACTCCACCACCTCCCTGGGCAGCCCATTCCAATGCCAATCACTCTCTCTGACAAGAACTTCCTCCTAACATCCAGCCTAGACCTCCCCTGGCACAACTTGAGACTGTGTCCCCTTCTTCTGTTGCTGCTTGCCTGGCAGAAGAGACCAACCCCACCTGGCTACAGCCTCCCTTCAGGTAGTTGTAGACAGCAATGAGGTCTGCCCTGAGCCTCCTCTTTTCCAGGCTGCACACCCCCAGCTCCCTCAGCCTTAAATTAAAGCTGTTAAATTACAGCTGTGAATTCTTCAGGGGAAAGAAAGAGCTGTAGCAGACTGTATGAAGAAGCTGACTGTCATGCTCAAGTGTTGGTGGATGCTTGGAGTTTAATTTGGACCAAAGCAGAGTAGGATCTGGCTCAATTCAAAGTGCACAGAAGGGTTTGTACCTTCCCCTTGATAGGCTGTTTCCAAGTTTTCTGCTACTGTGACCTGAGTGCTGAACATGTGTACCAACAAAAAACTCATTGAGTGCTGTGTCCAGCTCTGGGCTACTCAATTCAAGAGAGATGTTGAGATACTGGAATGTCTCCAGAGAAGGGCATCAAGGCTGGTGAGAGACCTGGAGCACAGCCCTGTGAGGAGAGGCTGAGGGAGCTGGGGGTGTGCAGCCTGCAGAAGAGGAGGCTCAGGGCAGACCTCATTGCTGTCTACAACTACCTGAAGGGAGGCTGTAGCCAGCTGGGGTTGGTCTCTTCTGCCAGGCAACCAGAGGAAATCCTGTGTCCATCTCCAGTGACATCAAACACCACTGAAGTGTGGCACATGGCAGTGCACACATAAAATCATAGAATCAGTCAGGGTTGCAAGGGACCACAAGGATTATCCAGTTCCACCCCCTTTGCCGTGGACAGGGACACCCGACCCTAGATCAGGCTGGCCACAGCCCCATCCAGCCTGGCCTTATGAACGACCTCCCTGGGCAACCCATTCCAGGCTCTCACCACTCTCATGCTGAAGATGTTGAAGAAGAGCCTGGATGAGGCACTTAGTGCCATGGTCTGGTTGATTGGCTAGGGCTGGGTGCTAGGTTGGGCTGGATGATCTTGGAGGTCTCTTCCAACCTGGTTGATTCTATGATTCTATGCTGAACAACTTCTTCCTCGCTTCCACTCTGAACCTCCCCACCTCCAGCTTTGCTCCATCCCTCCTAGTCCTGTCGCTCCCTGACAGCCTAAAAAGTCCCTCCCCAGCTTTTCTGTAGGCCCCTTTCAGATCCTGGAAGGCCACAAGTGGGTCACCTGGGAGTCTCCTCTTCTGCAGACTGCACAGCCCCAACTCTTTCAGTCTGTCCTCACAGCAGAGCTGCTGCAGCCCTCTCAGCATCCTCGTGGCCTTTCTCTGGATACACTCCAGCATCTCCACATCCCTCTTGTAATGGGAGCTCCAGAACTGGATGCAGAACTCCAGGTGGGATCTCAGCAGAGCTTAGTAGAGGAGGAGAATCACCTCCCTCGCCCTGCTGGCCACACTTCTCCTGATACATGATGTAATGGGATATACAAACATTAATAAAGATATTTGTAAACATTATCCTCTTGTCCCCTCTTTTTCTAACCTTTTCCATTCCCACTTTTTCTGCCCAGCCTGTTTGTGTATCTCTTCACCTGGCTTTCAGAATACATTACCTGACTTTTAGGATATATTCCTATTTCCAGGGAGGAAATGAAGCTATCGCTAAGTGTCATCACAGATAATATGCTAGCAGATCCCTGTGGCTGAAATGTGCTTTTAGGTATTACCTTGGTCAGTAATTTAATTGGATTGGATAGTGACAACACACTGACATTGTTAAGGTTAATGACCCAATGATTTACAAGACAAGGCACATTTACTGGCAAATGGATTTTGGTAATTGTTCTACTGAACAATGAGAATAACAATTTGGACATTGATCCACAAAGTCCTACAGCAAAGCCTCTCTTCTTACTTCAGCAGTGCCCTGTCCATAAATTCAGTGTCACTCAGAGAATGTTCTCATGGCCCTGCTGTATTTTACTTGTGTTGCACTAAATTGCAAATCATAGAATCATATAATCAAGCAGGTTGGAAGAGACCTCCAAGCTCATCCAGTCCAACCTAGCACCCAGCCCTAGACAATCAACCAGACCATGGCACTAAGTGCCTCATCCAGGCTTTGCTTGAACCCCTCCAGGGATGGTGACTCCACCACCTCCCTGGGCAGCCCATTCCAATTCTTTATGATACAAAGATAGATTCTTAGTATAACCTCCTGAGAGTTTGGTTCAGAGGCTAAAAGTGTTTTGTGAGAATGATTTCTTAGAGACTCTTTGTTACAGTGCACTTTATAATCTTGACTTGATTGTCATAGAATCATAGAATGGTTTAGGTTGGAAGGGACCTCAAGGATCATCCAGCTCCAACCCCCTGCCATAGGCAGGGACACCTCCCACTAGAGCAGGTTGCTCAAGGCCTCATCCAGCCTGGCCTTAAACACCTCCAGGGAGGAAGCATCCACAACCTCCCTGGGCAACC
>WAAF01016434.1:14126-25982 GCA_013400475.1 Tricholaema leucomelas
TTGGAAGAGACCTCACAGATCATCAAGTCCAACCCTTCACCACAGAGCTCAAGGCTAGACCATGGCACCAAGTGCCACGTCCAACCTTGCCTTGAACAGCTCCAGGGACGGCGACTCCACCACCTCCCTGGGCAGCCCATTCCAGTGTCCAATGACTCTCTCAGTGAAGAATTTTCTCCTCACATATATATATATATATATATATATGTCCCCCTTTTGGTTTATAGGTAGGATTTACAGCTTGGAAAAATCCCCACTTCCATTATTTTTGATATTTATTAGTGCTGGCAGATGCTTCCCGACTCCTCAAAACCTACCCACACATTCTTTTTACCATAGCATTGCTAACAGATTATATACATGAGTGATTTAAAACGCATAAACAAATCTGCTAACCCTCTATTTTCATAGAATCATAGAATGAGTCAGGGTCGAGGCAATCCCAAGCATAACTACAGGTTGGGAAGTGAGTGGCTGGAGAGCAGCCCTGAGGAGAGGGACTTGGGGGTGCTGGTGGACGAGAAGCTCAAAATGAGCCAGCAGTGTGCACTTGCAGCCCAGAAAGGCAACCAGAGCCTGGGCTACAGCAGGAGAAGTGTCGCCAGCAGGGTAAGGGAGGTGATTCACTCCCTCTATTGTGCTCTGGTGACACCTCATCCGGAGTACTGCATCCAGTTCTGGAGCCCCCATTACAAGAGGGATGTGGAGATGCTGGAGTGTGTCCAGAGAAGGGCCATGAGGATGCTCAGAGGGCTGCAGCAGCTCTGCTGTGAGGACAGACTGAAAGAGTTGGGGCTGTTCAGTGTGGAGAAGAGGAGGATGCCAGGTGACCTTCTTGTGGCCTTCCTGTATCTGAAAGGGGCCCTCAAAAAAGCTGGGGAGGGACTTTTTAGGCTCTCAGGGAGTGACAGGACTGGGGGGAATGGAGCAAAGCTGGAGGTGAGAAGATTCAGAGTGGACATGAGGAGGAAATTGTTCAGCATGAGGGTGGTGAGAGCCTGGAATGAGGTGGGAGGTGGTTGAGGCCCCATCCCTGGAGGTGTTTAAGGCCAGGCTGGATGAGGCTGTGGCCAGCCTGATCTAGGGTTGGGTGTCCCTGCCCATGGTAGAAGGGTTGGAACTAGCTGATCCTTGTAGTCCCATCCAACCCTGACTGCTTCTATGATTCTATGATAATGTTAGCCTCCATTTACATAGAACAAAAATTCTGAGGCCTCCCACCTAGTAATTTTTTGTCTCTATTTGCTGCCATCAAAGAGAAGAAAAGTGCAAATTTCACACTGTTGTGGGCAACATAGGTTAGAAAGCAGCAACAGAGAAGTCTTTTGTAAGTCTGTAATGTCAGAGGGCTCTTTTCTTGTAGCTTGTAAATACTTCACAAATATTATAGAGCTAATTTAATTAATGTTGGTGGCTGAGGTCTTCTACAGAAAACAAGCCAGATAGGGTGATGATTGGTAATCTGCATTGCTCTGAAGTGTCTCAGGGTCTAAGTTTCCTGTAATCAGCTTCACTTTTATATGAAGAACAATTTCTAAGGACAGCTAATTGAGTACAGTATTAAGAATAAGAGGGAAAGGGGATTAATGACACCACTGTTTGAAAAATCTACCTCTAGTTCACTGCCTTTCTACCAAGATCCAATTATTTCCCACTGGTGAAGTAGGAACAGATCAAGTTTCATCTTATTTGTGAACTGCAAATACTGTGAACTTTCTCCAAAGCTCTGAAAAATTAATTTTCTGATTTTATATGAAAAGTCAAAGTTCTTTAAACTTCTTGTACGGTAACAGCTCTGTAAACAATCTTTTCACAAGCCTGGAAGAATGAGGACTCTCCTGGTGTACTGGAGAATTAGGTGACAGAAATATTTTCCTACAAGCATTAAGAAACTGCCATCTGGAGAATGAGTTAGGCAGTAAAAAAAATACAAGGTTTGCAACCTTGACAGTGAGGGTCTGAATTAAAATATAGCAGGATTCCACAGCCTTACAGTGAGACACCAGGACCTAGAAGGAGATGCCTTGAACTCCATCCTGGTGGGTAGTATTATAGAATCATAGAATCAGTCAGGGTTGGAAGGGGCCACAAGGATCAGCTAGTTCCAACCCCCCTGCCATGTTATAGAAAATATGAACCAGCTCTGCTGCTGGACTTTTCACAGAATAAGTCAGGGTTGGAAGGGACCACTAGGATCAGCTAGGACACCCTGTCCTAGATCAGACTGGCCACAGCCTCATCCAGCCTGCCCTTAAACACCTCCAGCCATGGGGCCTCAATTGCCTCCCTGGGCAACCCATTCCAGGCTCTCACCACTCTCATGCTCAACAACTTCTTCCTCACATCTACTCTGAACCTACTCACCTCCAGCTTTGCTCTATTCCCCCCAGTCCTGTCACTCCCTGATAGCCTAAATAGTCCCTGCCCAGATTTTTTGTAGGCCCTCTTGAGATCCTGGAAGGCCACAAGAAGGTCACCTGGGAGCCTCCTCTTCTCTAGACTGAACAGCCCCAGCTCTTTACTAAAATCCTCATAAATAAAATCCTTTACTAAAATGTTCCACTTTCCCAAAAGCTGTTGTAGGTGGTTATTGCCACTCTTAAATGTCCAGCATACAATCATAGACTCATAGAAGCATAGAATCATCCTCCTCCTTGTTATAACTTCTTGCCTCACTCTTTTTGCTGGGCACTTCTTCGAAGGATCAAGCTTCATCTCTTCTGTAACATCCACCATGGGGTTAAGAACATCACATTTTGCCCAACAGCTTTCTCCCCTTCAGGCTCCACAAAGCCAAGTCTGTTAGGTCCTCCTTACACTTAACCTATTTCAAGCACAGTTCATAGAATCATTGAATCAACCAGATTAGAAGAGACCTCCAAGATCATCCAGTCCAACCTAGCACCCAGCCCTATCCAGTCAACTAGACCATGGCACTAAATGACACAGCCAGGCTTTTCATCAACACCTCCAGGGACAGAGACTCCACCACCCCCTGGGCAGCCCATTCCAATGCAAATCACTCTCTCTGCAAACAACTTCCTCCTAACATCCAGCCTAGACCTCCCCTGGCACAACTTGAGACTGTGTCCCCTTGTCCTCTTGCTGGTTGCCTGGAAGAAGAAGCCAACCCCCACCTGGCTACAGCCTCCCTTCAGGTAGTTGTAGACAGCAATGAGGTCTGCCCTGAGCCTCCTCTTCTGCAGGCTGCACACCCCCAGCTCCCTCAGCCTCTCCTCACAGGGCTGTCTTCCAGGCCCCACACCAGCTTTGTCACCCTTCTCTGGACACGTTCCAGTATCTCAACATCCTCTGCTGGACTTTCTCCAGTTTATCAATATCCCTCACATAAAACAGGTCACACAGCACCAGGTACATCCTCACAAGTGCCAGCCAGAAGGACACCGAACTCTGCTTTGTCATTCCTAGGCACTTCTGATGCATTTCATTAAGAGCCTATTCTTACTGTTCTTAACTAATATCTCTGATTTGTTTCCTTTTATAGATTGGAAAAGATTTTGAGCTAATAAGGATTCTGCTAACATTATTTGCTCACAATTATGTGGGTTCATTACTAGAAAGATGTTATCCTCCAAGCTTTTTCACCAACAAAATCAATCTTTGACATCTTGTTTTCTACCTACCTGATTCTATTGACCTTATCACTGCGAAGTCTGGGTGCAGCTTGATGTCTCTTTTGAAAGGCTTTGACAAAGGACTATAATTTGCCTAGTTTTTAGGGTCTGTTTGTAAAAACACACAGCAAACTAAAAATCTGGGGGAAGCAAACAGGCAAACTCAGAGAATGGTAAAGATCCTAGAATCATAGAATCAGCCAGGTTGGAAGAGACCTCCAAGATCATCCAGTCCAACCTAGCACCCAGCCCTGTCCAATCAAATACACCATGGCAGTAAGTGCCTCATCCAGTCTTTTCTTCAACACCTCCAGGGATGGTAACTCCACCACCTATTGACAGAATACTAACCAGCATGGGACCCCTCTCCCTGGAGGTGTTCAAGGACAGGTTGGATGGAAGTAAGAAATTGAAAGCCTGCTCACATTTCTCTACTGCAAATAACAAAATCCCAGAATCCCAGCATTATGGGAACTAGAAGGGATCTGTGGAGATAATGCAGTCATAGAATAATAGAATCAAACAGGTTGGAAAAGAACTCCAACATCATCCAGTCCAACCTAGCACCCAGCCCTAGCCAATCAACTAGACCATACACTAAGTGCCTCATCCAGGCTTTTCTTCAACACCTCCAAGGACAGCGACTCCACCACCTCCCTGGGCAGCCCATTCCAATGCCAATCACTCTCTCTCTGAATAACTTTCTCCTAATATCCAGCCTAGACCTCCCCTGATAAGCAATAGAAGGAGCAAAGGAAAATAATGAGTGTAAGGATCAAGTGCTACTGAGGAAGCAAGTCCTTGCCAAAGTTATTTTTACCACCTTGCCTTCTTGAACTGCAAACTACATAGAATTAAGGATACAGGCATTTGCACCAATTCTGCAGAGAAAGAGGGTTATGGTAGATTACCAGAAGACAAAAATAACTGAGAAGAGCTATTGAGGGAGAAAATAGGACTCCTAATATCGAGAGAGCAAGTTTCTAATTTTGCTAGCAAGAACACAAATCTTAGGCTTTGATCTACTCTGTTTGAAGTGCAGTGGCAAAGCAAACAGGAATCGGTGCAAGTCTTCAGGCTTCACAGTTTCTTTGCTGCTTTCAGGGGCTAAAATTCATTGGCAAGCAACGAAAAAACTTTAAATAAACAAATAAATAAAATATCTTATAAAATACAGAAATAAGAGAATATAAAAGAAGGAAGATGACACAGGCTGGGGCTAAGGAGGGGAAAAAAAAGAATTGAGATGATTCAGGGGAACCTGAATAAGAAATGATCAGACATAAAAAAGAAATAAGCAGTAGGCAACAGCAAATGTGTGCTATGAAATGCTATCATGAAACCCATGACTGTAGCAGCCACATATTGTGGGAGGCTGGGAAATTGTATTTGCAATTCTAAATGAACAAAATGCATATGAAGCAATATACAAGCCTCTCCTTTCCATCACGTTGGGAACTGTGAAATGAAAATGAGGGCAAAATAACCATAATTTTGGAAAGATTGAAGTAAAATAAAAACTGAAGAAATGGGAAAGGAGGGGGGGAGGAAAAAAGTGCTACAGGAAGAAAGATGACATTTGCTCATAAAAAGCATTTAACAGTAACAAAAAAGCTAAAATTGTCATGAAATGCACAGAAAGGAGAAAAAAAAAAGGGGGGGGAAATCTGATAGTACTTTTGTTATTTGATAGATAAAAAATCCACTTCTGCAAATAATCATGGAGTTTACTGCCTTAGATTACGAGGTGGAAGGAAGTACATTTTTACTGAGCTTTTAAAGTGTGGGAAAGGTATCTTGTTCACCTAAAGACTGTCAGCATGTTATCTTTCACAGATGTCTCAGCTCCACAATTCAAGAGAGATGTTGAGATATTGAAACATGTCCAGAGAAGGGTGACAAAGCTGGTGAGAGCCTGGAACACAGCCCTGTGAGGAGAGGCTGAGGGAGCTGGGGGTGTGCAGCCTGCAGAAGAGGAGGCTCAGGGCAGACCTCATTGCTGTCTACAACTACCTGAAGGGAGGCTGTAGCCAGCTGGGGGTTGGTCTCTTCTGCCAGGCAACCAGCAACAGAACAAAGGGACACAGTCTCAAGTTGTGCTGAAGGAGGTACAGGCTGGATATTAGGAGGAAGTTCTTTACAAGCTCTTAGGCTTTGGCTGCCTCCCCTCTCCCTCTAACCTGCTAATCCTGCTTCCTCACCCCCCTGGCCGGCTCTCCAAACTCACCTTGAATGTAAGGCAAAGTCTGGGATAAGGTAGAGGGATGGAAAGGAGGTGGGAGGGTATTTGGGAGCCCCTCCTGGGAACTCTGGTTTCTGGGAGGGCTGTTGTGTTTCTGTATCACTTTTAACTTGTGCATTTCTGTCTCTAGCTGTCTATATTGTAAATACCTGCTTGTATATTGTACTGAGCTGTAAATATAAAGCTTCATTGCTTAATTTCCAGCTGCTGACTCTAGCCTGGGTGATTTTCTTAAGCAGGGGGGGAGTGAGTAACACCCAAACTATCACAGATAAAGATGTAAGTTGTTTCTTTTTTTCCCCTTTCTTTCTTTTTGTTCTGTTAATGCAAACCAACAGTAAAGTATTATTTTGTCTGGGTTTGACACAGTGATGTAGAACAGAGGAGAACAGAGCATCTGCCAGGCACCAAGTGAATTTACAGGTTAGGGCTGAGATAAGCCTGTCTACTCAAAATGAAATGTACAGATTACATTTCAATGCTTCACTGCATCTCCAGATAAGAGAGTTCATTTAGCTTTTTACTATCCTATGTTAATGTCCATTTTTCAGTTTCACCAAAGGCCAGTCCAGCCATAATCTAACATTTTTGAAACAGACTGGCTGGACTATTTTGAGTTACTACTATCTAAAGTGTTGTAAATCCAAACACCTGAAGTATTAATGTCCATGCTTCAGAAAGCCTTCTATGGATCCTGGAAAGAACTGTGAGCTCTTTAATAACCTGGGGATCAGTATTTCTTCCTTTCCATTCCAGTTTTCATTCACTTGGTTTTAATTTTCCTTCCTTTCAAATTTCATTCAATGTTTTACTTTCCATGTACATTAAAACAGAACTTCACGACCCTGCTTTGGCAGGTGGGTTGGACTCTATGATCTCTGGAAGTCTCTTCCAACCACTACCATTCTGTGATTCTATGAGTCTATGATCTCTTAACACCATAACAGATTGAAAATATCTACATTTAATTAATATCTTTTTTTTTTTTTTGGAAAGAGAAAAAGAATTGGGACAGAAGCCATGATTCTGGAAGTCCTCTGCTGTGAGNCCCAGGGAGGTGGTGGAGTAGCTGTCCCTGGAGGTGTTGAAGAGAAGAGTGGATGAGGCACTTAATGCCACGGTTTAGTTGATTGGACAGGGCAGGATGCTAGGTTGGACTGGATGATTTTGGAGGTGTCTTCCAACCTGGCTGATTCTATGATTCTATGTTTAGCCTGAAGAAGAAAAGACTGTGGGGATAACTGTGATAGCTGTCCCATCCCTGGAACCATTCCAGGTCAGGTTGTTTGGGGCTCTGAGCAACCTGCTGTAGCTGTAGGTGTCCCTGCTGACTGCAGCCATTAAAAATCCCTTCCAACCCAAACCATCCTATGATTCTAAGATTTGTTAACTTAGATGTTCCTTACTAATCTTAAAAATTGAAGTATCTGAAGACTAAAATGTACAGAGGTGTACACTTAATAATTAAATTAATGCTTCCTCAAATTTCACTTCTAGTAACAGAACAGCTTTGCAAAATGCTTTCAACATTTGCATATAAGCTAACCTGCAAAAAGATTTAACCCCCTTTTTTTTTCTATAGCAATTTTTAAGTAAAAATTACTTCCATCCTGACAAAAAGCTGCCAAAGACCAAAGTATGTCAAAATATGGTATTAGAAAGGAACAGAACTCTTAAAAAAGGGGAAGATTTAAAAAATATCAAGGTCCAGAGAGCAGAGATTAACAATATCTCTGTCCAGAGGAGCAAGATCTGTTCTTATGGATTTCCATGTTGTGAAATTAAGGTGCAAATGAGACCAGAGAGCACCACAAAACTATTTATGAAAGGATAAGGTTGGACAAAACAGAGGGAGAGAGAGAAGAGGGAGAGAGAGAGATAAAGAGGAGAGATAAAGAGAACAATGGAGAAGAAGGGAAGAAGCAGGGAAGGAAAAGAGCTGGGATCATATTACCCTCAACTGGGGGGGAGAGACTGGTGCATGGCCCAGGGATGATCTTCTGTGGAGTTCATCAGGGGTTCTTCTGGTGGTGGTGCAGCTCTGCTAGTCTGGTGGAGGTCCACTTGGTGGTCTGGTGGAGGTCCACCCTAGGTAGTCTGATAGATGTGAACCCTTGGTAGTCTGGTAGGAGGGCATTTGGTGATCTGGTGGAGGTCCACCCTTGGTAGTCTGGTAGAATTGCACCCTTGGTGGTCTGGTAGAAGATCACTTGGTGGTCTGGTGGAGGTCCACCCTTTGGCAGGCATTCCTCCTGCCTTTGATACAGGTTTCTGCTCGGTGTCCAGCTGCAGCTCCCCAGGAAATCTTCCTGTGTCTCCTCATGCATTTGCAGGGGTCTGGTGCCACCGGGGGGGAGGACCTCTGCCCCCTCTCTGGCTGTACCTGTCCATACCCTGAATACACAGAAGCCTTTTCCCTTCAGGGTAGCTGAGATAAGATGTATGCATCCTGGGCATTCCAGCCAGGCTGAGGTCCAGGAGTTTCCAAGGAGTTGTCTGGTGATTTACATCCCTGAGCTTTCGGCCAAGCACTGAGTCTGAGTCTCAGGAGTTAACAAAGTCAATCTTTATCTTTGTTGATTAGGGAGAGGGTGCAATCTTTATCTTTGTTGATGAACAAGAGAGGATTTAGACTCTCACAAAAAAAAAACCCAACAAACCAGTAACAGCAAGTAAGAGACAGATTAAGACATAAAAATAACAGAAGTACAGGAAATATTTCTGTAACAGAAGGAATCCATATAGGCTTACCTTGAGCATAATGAACTTTCCAGTAAAATATCAAATTTAATCTTTTCTTGGAAATATGAAAATGTAAAATGAAAAGCTGATTAAAAGGCTGTTTAATATATTGATGTGAAGCAGAGGTATGTCCTTGAATTCCAGTCTTTGTTGGAAAATAGAATCATAGAATCAACCAGATTGGAAGAGACCTCTAAGATCATTCAGGCCAACCTAGCACCCAGCCCTATCCAGTCAACTAGACCACTAAGTGCCTCATCCAGGCTGTTTTTGAACACTTATTACCCATTCTGCTCCTAAAAATAACATTAAATTTGCACAGAACTGGGAGGTTTTCTCCAGATTTCAGTCTGAATGTGAAGTTGTTCCATGGGGGCTTGTTCTGATGGTGACTCCACTACCTCCCTGGGCAGCCCATTCCAATGCCAATCACTCTCTCTGGCAACAACTTCCTCCTAACATCCAGCCTAGACCTCCCCCAGCACAACTTGAGACTGTGTCCCCTTGTTCTGTTGTTGATTATCTGAGAGAAGAGACCAGCCCCTACCTGGCTACAGCCTCCCTTCAGGTAGTTGTAGACAGCAACAAGTTCAGCCCTGAGCCTCCTCTTCTCCAGGCTAAACACTCCCAGCTCCCTCAGCCTCTCCTTATAGGGCTTATGTTCCTTGAAGAGCATTTTTGCAGTTAGTATTTTCTGGATAGAATGAACGACCACACTTCTTACCTGGCTCCAAAGAGATGTCCAAAACTCTCTGACTTACAATAGAAGAGTCATTGTTGAGTTTTACTGCAGAAAAGAGACTTTCATTGGAAAACTGAACAGAGCTCTCAAGACCATTAGGAAGGATGTGGGTTTGTTGTTTTTTTCCATTGTGCACCAACCAGCAAGGAAAACAATCAGCTAAGAAGAGAGCACCACAATATCATATACCATTGAACTTAATAACTGAAATGCCTCTACCTGTCCTCAGTTAATAGGACTCATTTCTGCAATTTCTTATTTGATTAAATTCTTGTTTTGACACTCATTGCTGTATTAGGTCCACTGATATAAAATCTGTTCCTGCTCTGTTCTTTTGCTAGCTTGACCTTTTCAAATGTGGAACATGTTGGATATGCTCTCGTTTGTAGTTGTGGCTACACCACAGTGTGATATTTCAATTGAATATGACAGTTTTACTATGTCTCCTTCTGTCTAGGAGTAGAGTTTATGGCCACAGTACAATAACTAATAAAAACTCTATAATAAAACAAAACTAAAACTGGGCAACTTTGTCATTGAGAAGCACTAAATTGCTCGAGACAAATATATTAAAATACAAACCTGAACATTATTCATAGATCCATGGAATAGTTTGGGTTGGAATGGACCTTAAAGATCATCCAATTCCAACCCCCTGACATATGCAGGGACTCCTTCCACCAGAACAGGTTACTCAAGGCCTCATCCAACCTGAACTTGTCAAAAGTCTCTCCCAGATTTTCTGTAACCCTTTTCAGGTATCGCAAGGCTGCTCTGAGTTCTCTCTGCAGCCTTCTCTTCTCCAGGCTGGACAGCCCCAACTCTCTCAGCCTGTCCACATAAGGGAGGTGCTTCAGACCTCTGGTCATCTTTGTGGTCTCCTCCAGACACACTCCTGCAGTTCCATGTCCCTTCTATAGTGGGGACACCAAAACTGGATACAGTACTCTGGGCAAGGTCTCACCAGAGCAGAGGGAGAGAATCGTGTCTGCCATCCTGCTGGTCACACTTCTTCTGTTGCAGCCCAGAACATGATTGATTTCTGGGCTGCCAACACTCATTGCTAGCTCATCTCGTATTAGATATTTCTCCTGCTGATATATTAATTTTCTTTCTCATTCCATGTATATTTGTGTCTGGGCTACCTACAATCTCCAGCCGTTGCCAGAAGCTGAAAGCTGTTATAGACATGTTACAGAATTCAACAGCAGTTGTAACAATTCATCCACTCCACAACAAAACCAAAATAATCAAACCAACAGCAACAAAGAAAAATCTAAGCCAAACCAAACAAAAAAAAAAAAAAGGTCCAACCTGTCATGAATGCAGACAGTGGATCTTGTTCTGTTCCTTTCTGGGCCCCTCAATACAAGAGAGATGTTGAGGTGCTGGAACATGTCCAGAGAAAGGTGATGAAGCTGGTGATGGGTCTGGAACACAGCCCTGTGAGGAGAGGCTGAGGGAGCTGGGGGTGTGTAGCCTGTAGAAGAGGAGGCTCAGAGGGGACCTCATTGCTGTCTACAACTTGAAGGGACGTTGTAGCCTGATGGAGGTTGGTCTCTTCTCCCAGGTGACCAGCAACAGAATAAGGGAGCACAGTCTCAAATTGTGCCATGGCAGGTCTAGGCTGGATGCTAGGAGGAAGTTGTTGGCAGAGAGAGTGATTGGCATTGGAATGGGCTGCCCAGGGAGGTGGTGGAGTTGCCATCCCTGGAGGGGTTCAAGAAAAACCAGGATGAGGCACTTAGTGCCATGGTCTGGATGACTGGATAGGGCTGGGTGATAGGCTGGACTGGATGATCGTGGAGGTCTCTTCCAACCTGGTTGATTCTATGCTTCCATGAAAAGGAAGGCTGGCAAACATGGATGGCCAAAGTGTTTTATAACAAACTATTCTTAAGGCTCAAGGAAAATTGTTTTTTTAGGAAAGTTCCCTCATTAAGAATTTACCTAAACATAAAGGTGGCTATTCTCACCATCTTCATGGCCACCAAATAAATACCTTCAAACTGGTTAACTATTGCCAGAAGGTTTTCCTCTCTTATATAAAAGTTACCAGTTCTCTCTGTAGATTGAAATCTAGGTGACATGTAAGGAAAGAAAATCTAGGTGCCAGAGCATTTAATAACTGTGATGTAGACTCTGAGGACACTTACAGAATATCAATAAAATTAATCCCTCTTAATGAAAGTAAAATATGTATTGAAAAATTTATTATATTAATACTACAGTAAGCAAAGTGGTGAAAACCACATGAGCTGCTACAGATCTCTGCATTTATTAACAGAGAAAAAGAAACAGAATCACAGAATCAGCCTAGCTGGAAAAGACCTCCGAGATCATCCAGTCCAACCTAGCACCCAGCCCTGTCCCATCAACTAGACCATGGCACTAAGTGCCTCAGCCAGGCTTTTCTTCAACACCTCCAGGGATGGTGACTCCACCACCTCCCTGGGCAGCCCATTCCAATGCCAATCACTCTCTCTGCCAACAAC
>WAAF01016435.1:0-15850 GCA_013400475.1 Tricholaema leucomelas
ATACTATGGTACTATGATACTATGATACTATGACAACATGATTCTGAACAGCTCTTGAATTGAAATCAGAAAAGTTGGCAAGGAAGGGGTTGGAAGGGGAGGGGTGTTAATGTCCTTGCATATTTTCCTGCATAAGTACAGATCAAGAGTGAGAGCACAGCAGACTAGTTGGATGATAGCAGTATTTAGTAGGCAAGACTGAGATACACAGAGCCCTGCAAATGCCTGGACCAGTTTGTCATAAATGCTGCAGCTCTGTTAGTGCAGGATTTTGATAGGAATATGCATTCTCTCTCCCTGCAGGGTTGCATTATAAAATGTAGGTGTGTTAAAAGAGGACGGGATGCTGTACCAGCACCTTCAGTACAGTCTGCTCTGTGCTCTTCGGGCATACTGTATGCAACAGGTCAAGTGGATCCTATAGTGATTTGGTGTAGAGGAATGGTGTAGGTTAAACCATTGTGGAGAAGAACAAGATGACAGGTAATTGATTCATGTTTATGCAGCATAGGGACAGACTTACTGTGCACTGATTTGTACACAGATTTGTGAGACATTTTCATCTATCTGTACATCAAAATACTAACTCCTCCTGTAGTTTTTGCCCCAAGCTTCACTGTAGTGTGAAGAATATCAACAAAAGCATTGTTACACCTGAAATAGGACAGTGTAGTACATGATTTTAGTGCTCCTTGTTCAGCTTTTGCACCATACTGTTTATATTTCACTTTGTTTTAATGTAATTAACTTTTACATGAAATAACTTTTCCAAATTCTAATGAGCAGGCTCTAATCTGCAGGATTGTTTGCTGGGTGTGGAGGTTCAGGAGTTCCCCACACACACCTTGGAATCACCAGAGTAGCACAGATGGCTGGAAGTTAAAATAAAGCAGTATTTACAGCACAGCACATATTTACAGGCATATATACAGAGATTTACGATTATATACAAGTCAGAAGTAATACAGAAATTCAAAGCCCCTCCTGATCAGTGAGACCATCCAGGAGGCTTCCCCTTCTCCTTCCCACCCCCTTTATCTCACAAATAATCAACAAAAGCCTCATTGAAAGCTTACGTGATTACTCTGCAGAGAAAGGAGAGGTGAGATGCCATAGCTGAAAAAGGGCTTAGATGGGAAAGGATTAGATTGAGTTATGTAGGTTCAGGTGAAGGAATTAACAAAGCGAGCCGCAGCCAGGCACAGACTGAGAAATTTCATTACTGTTTTGGCTTTATATCTCTCTCAACAATCCAACAGGTAGTATAGACATCTCTATTATTTTCTTTTAACAACCAATTGTCCTGGAGGTCCCGTGTACCCCAGAAATTTTCTCTCCCTCTGTGGTTTGAATGGGAGAGGAAAAAGGTGCGAACAGACCTGTTTCCCCCACTCTGCCCTGCAGGCATGAAGGGGGGAAGCAGGGGGACCCTTCTGGCACGAGGGGTGCCCCGTGCTGGGCCCACGCTGCACTCGGCTGAGGATTGGCTGTGTGCTTTTTGCACCTAGGAAGTGGTAACTCAGCTCTTTGTCTAAGAAAGGTATAAATATTGAGGTGTTCCCACCTTGGGGTGTTTCCGCCTTGGGGTGCTCCTGCCGTGGAGTTTGTCCCCTGCTTTGAATTGTGTTCCTGCCTTGGTGTGCCTGCCGTGGACTTCGTTCCTCGCCGTGGAGTTCTCCTCCCCCTGCCTGAATAGCTTCTATACACAGAGCCTCTTCTCAATCCGAAGACGCCCAAGGACTTCACCTTAAGCGTCCCATTGTGCAGCTGCGTAGCTTCTTAATGACCCTGAAGGTTTCTGAAAAGACCAGGACAGACCTTTGAATCGTCCTTCCTTTCAAGCCAGTGCTCTGTCGTGAGTAGCTTACAGCTCAGCCTTATTTCATAGTGGGGAAACACTATGTTTAATAGCTCAAGCCTTTTCCAACTCCTGACTTCAAATTAGTCAAGTTTACCTGTGGCATCCTATTGTATAGATATTCTCAAACAACTAAGAGCAAACCTGCTAATTAAATCTAAATTATCTTCTGTACCTAGTTTTGGGGGCGGGTTTTTGGGAAAATAAAATAACTCTATTTTTATAAATTCCTGACTCGGCCTAATTAATTCCTGCCTCCATAACACCAATGATCTAATTTCTCACATTAAAATATTCCAGTTAGCCTCAAACCAACACACTGAGTGTGTTTGTCAAAAAATCCCTATTAGATAAAAAGGTAAAAGAGTAAGATGTTAATAGATTAGGCTTCTCTAAGTCTGTGGGAATAATTAGAGACCTAATTGACCTATGAATATTTATAAATGCGTTAATTAAGGCACGTGTGAGTGAATCCTCCTTTCTGTGTCACATACTCATTAACCCTACTATCTCCCAGATGTTCGTCATGTGCCTGTTAAGGACAACTCACAATTCAAGTGCAGGTCTTGCCAAGGTGGTCTTTAAATCTGTATATTACAAAAGTAAGTAGCACAGGCTTAAGAAACACTCCATGCCAAAGAGCCATGTCTGTGGCTTCACTGTTTTCATCAATAATGCTAACCATTTCTTGGAGAGAGAAAAAGAACTTTTTGAAATTGTATTTCTCAATTATTTTAAATGGATTTAGTAACTTTGTTTAAAAAAATTTAAATTCCTAACTAGTGATGAGTTTTAATAAGGAAAAAGCTTATTGTGTGAGCTTCTTAATAAAATTAAGATACTGAGACTTTGTGTAGGATTTTTCTGAAGTTGCCTCATTAATAACTATTTTAGTATCTCAGGGAATTAAAACACATTTCAGCAATGTAGCTATTAATTTGGCTAGGCTGAGGATCTGTCTTGAGACTTGCAAGAGCAGTATCCATCTGAATAGCCACGAGAAAGAATAATTTCTCTTTTGAGGTCCCTTCCAGCCCCTGACTTTCTATGATTTTATGATTCGTGACTGCAGTGCCAGTGTTTGTAAACCCACTTTCAGCTGGATTGGGGATGTTAAAGCCTTTTAGGTTGAACTGCTCCTTTAAGGCCAGCCTGGACTGTAGCGTTGTTACCTAGTTGTATGTTTACAAAGGGTCACCTTAGCTAAGAAAGGTGAGTTAATCAATTAGAAAATAGAAAGAGTTTTTTCTTACTCTGAATCAATTTTAGAAAGATTTTTTTTTTTTTCTCTTTCTGGAAGAAGATTGTTAGCTACTGTGTCTTAAGAAAATCAGAGCTAGAGGCACCCTTTGTGAACACTGACCAGTTGCACTCTGATGGTTTCAGAACATGTTATGGTACTTAATTAGTCCTGTAGAGAGCCAAGACATAAATGTTTGATTAAGCTACACATTGTTATTTGACAATACAAATGTCCTTGAACAGTATCCAGTTGATACTTGGAGATACCAATGAATAAGAACCCAACCTCTGGTTTGCCATACTGTTTAATCCACTGCTAAAACACATTGCCTTAAGTCTTGGCTTAATCTCTCCTCCTTTTGTTTCTGGCCAATAGAAGTTCTTTTGTTTGTGGGTTTTGGTTTTTTTTTGTTTTTGATTATTCGGTTGTTGTTGATTTTTTGTTTGTTTTGTTTGGGTTTTTTTCTCTCTAATATCTGTTGTTTCTTCCTTTTGAAAATCCTCTACACTGCAATGAGATCACCACAAAATCTTGTTTGTGCTAAATAAATAAAAAGATTGAGGTCATTAAAACTCTGATCCTAGAAGATTCTCTCTAGACTTCAGATATTTTCCAGATTTCTTCTGCATTCTTCCTTACTTTTCAGTTATCTTTGAAAACGTGGTCCTCACATCAGGATACAGACCAGAGTCTGCAAGGGCTGCATTAGACTTTTCTCATGCCACCTTCTCATCAGGAATTCTGTTAACTGTGACCCTTAAATGTGTGATTTCCATAATACATACTGAAACTGTAGGTGTGTATCCCACTCCTGCCAAAGGACACCTTGTGGAATAGCTGCAGACAGGGAGGGGGCTAAAGGAATTGAGAATGGGGAAAGGAAGAATTTTCAAAAATTGTAACTGAAATTACTTTTCTGTACCAGGCCATAACAATGATTGTGTTGGGGGTTGCATTAATATTGGTTTTACAGAATGGTAGAGGTTGGAAGGGACCTTTGGAGATCACTGAGTCCAACCCCTCTGCCAAGACAAATTCACCTAGAGAAGGTCACACAGGAACACAGGCAGGTTTTTCATGTCCCCAGAGTTGGTCATTGTGGGCAGCCTGCTCCAGTCCCTATCCTTCTTGAGCCAGCAAGTGGTGGCAACTATTCTGTAGTACTGCATTGTTGTGGCAGACCAAAACAGGCATGATATGTGTCCTGGCTCGTCCAGGCATTATTGCCCCTCCTCCCTCTGGAGTGGGGAGCATTGTTCTTCTGGAGGGGGGAAGAGGACAAAAGACCTGGAGCCACCAAGTCTATAAGGACTTGGACTTGCCCAGAATTGTTTTTCTCGTGCTTACATACTGTGGTAAACAAGGTCCATGTACTTGGCTTGTGCTTACCTCGTGCATGGCCTGTGTTTTCCCAAATATGGGTAAAGCAAGCTGCTTTAGCAGAAAGGAGCCTCTCAAGTCCCCCCAGAGAGCATGCTGCACCACAAGAATTTCTTTCCAAAAGTTCACTGTTTGTATCTTGCTAGTTTGCTAAATTGATACTGCCCTATGCACTGTACACATCCTGTAATCTATTTGCACAACCAAGCATAAAGATCCTGGAAATAAGGTAAGAAAATATTTTTTGCATTTATTTATTTTCTTTTTCATACAATGCATTGTGCTTTTTACACTTCACAAAATACAATTCCAAATGTAAATACTTCTAATGGAAGCTTTGACTCTGTTTTCAAGAAAAGCACATAACACACCTGTTATCTTTTCTCTGAAGAACTAGCAGAGCATTAAAATTTAGAGAAATAGATTAACAAAAGGCAAATTAGCAGCTAACAGTACTTAATGATAGACAGATAGCTTCCTTGTTTGTAAGTGGGAAGGAGAGGGTAGTGTTCTGTCATTACCACCAGCACTACATGTTAACAAAATAGTCTTCTTGGGGGAAAAAAGCATTTATGCTTGTTTATTTTAAAGATATTATTGGAATAAGTGACTGTATGGCAAGCTAGACCAATTCTTACGGAACAATAATATTAGAAAACTGTATAATAAGGTAAAAATACAATGAGCTATGCTACTTGTTAAGATGTAACTAATTTTTTAGTTGCCTCAGGAGCTGACTTTTCAAAGAGATTCAGTGGCATTTCAGAGCCAAGATGATGGGCTGTTTTCTTGGTCCTGGTTCCATCAGAATGTTGTATTATCACTACTTAAGCTAAAATTAAAACAGCTTTGCCCACTCCTGAAGGCCATTCAAGTATAAGAAATTTTTGTGGCAATTCATAAAGCAAATAATCTAGACGGAAATCTTAACGGCAAAGTTTTGTTTTGTATCTGTGTATCAGCACTTCCAGATGTATGCAAGTGCTTCATTGTCTGTACCCATTTAAGACAAACAAGTTCCCACAATTGTCTGAAGGAGGTTTACGTATTGAAAAATTGTCTGAGGTTCAGCAACTATTTTGTATGGGAGTATAAAATTGAGCAAATTATTACTTCTAATAGCCTGGAACATATGAGAGCTGGCCATCATTAAACGGCTCCTTAGAGCTATTCCCTAAATCATCAGCCTGTCTTCATCCTTTCCTGATCTTTACCAAAAAGATAATTCAGGCCAAAAGATAGCAATAAGAATGGAATGATAACAAAAATCATCAGAAGTGTAGTAGAGTGGGCTTGCAGAGCAGATTCTTGTTAAATTGTGCAGCACCGTGCCTCATCTCCTGCTTGCTCTGCTTACTGATCAACAGTGTCCATTGCTCACCAAGGTCATGGTGATGTTCTTCGAAACTTTGTTCTTAGCATGTCTTTTTACTTGTGCCATCCATACACTCAGAAGTTGATATATGAAAAGTTTTGTTTCTTAGTTGCTGTAGTATTCTATACTTGACAAAGTAATCATAAGTTCAGGCATTTTACATTAAGATCACCAATGGTAGGAATGGGTGGAGAAGGCAACACTTTTCAAGAGGCAGTCACTGACCTAAGACTCAGACTGCTGATTGATGACTTGCTCATATGTTAATATAGGGTAATTATTCTAATGACCTGAAGTTGAAAGTCAGCATATATATTACTTAATTCAGAATAAGATTCCTCATGGTTAATCTTGGTTGGAACATCTATTTCTACCCAAGCCCCACCCTCCCCCCCCCCAGTTAAAATTTACCAGAGAGCTCTGATGGCTTGAAAGTAAAATAAAGCTGTATTTACAGCAAAGCTAAATTTGCAAGTGTATATATAAAAATATATTCACATGTATTTCAAATCATATAGAATTTACAATTAATTAGAGATTTTATATGAAGCATAAAATCTAAATATGAATCTAAAGAGTCTTTTAAAGATATTTGGTACAATCCAATTTAGAATGACAGATGGAGATAAAGGCAATGCACTTGCAACTGGATCATGAAATTGATTCTGTTAATCATTTAGATCCAGGTGTTTATGTAGCATAAATCAGTCTCCCTCCAATCCTTTACTTCCGTATATTTACACAACTTTGTTATGCCTGTATTCTCTCCTATCTTTATAGGAGATATATGGTATATTACAATGCTAGAACTGACAATTCAGCAGAATAAAATCTGAACATTTGTTCCCAATAATTACACTGAGTTTTGAATAAAAAACAGAATCAATCAATGAAAAAGCGTCAATAGGAAACCAGCTGTGTCTTTTAACTGTTGAAGGCTTTGATCTGCTTGGGGATTGATTGCTACTTTAGTAAAGCAGGCACCTGTTGTTTTTCTTGAAGGATTATGTGTTGTAAGTTGATCAAATTTTTCTTTTTTCCCACTGTTATCATTTCACTGAACTGAAACCCACTACAGAGTATCTGTAGATGCCTACCGTAAGAATCTGAGCTTCTCTTTTATGGTGGTCATTTTCCAAGTTACTGTGGTTACAGAGTGTGCTAGTTTGAGCCTAGCTAGAATGTTTTGGTGAGAAGAACTAGATTACAGGCTGTGGAAGGAAAACAAGGCTGATGTCTACCTTGCTCATAGGCTTGCTGAGATGTATAAAAACAAGAATCAAAACATAGATAAGGCA
The DNA here is from genome assembly GCA_013400475.1 of Tricholaema leucomelas. Classification (NCBI taxonomy): domain Eukaryota; kingdom Metazoa; phylum Chordata; class Aves; order Piciformes; family Lybiidae; genus Tricholaema lacrymosa; species Tricholaema leucomelas. The sequence continues at coordinate 7,155 of WAAF01016435.1, forward strand.
CTCAGCTTCTCCTGCTGGGGAGCTCCAAGATGCATCTCTCTCTAACCTCACTCTTCCTTTTTTTTCCCTTTCCTAATCCCCTTTACTTCCTAATCCTCTGGCCAAACTTCCATTCTTCCTTGAGACTGGGGTAAGGTTGAGAAGGGTAGGGGAAAGGTGAAGGGGTGGTTGGGAGCCCCTCCTGGGGACTCAGGTTTCTGGGAGGGCTGTTGTGTTTCTGTATTACCTTTTACCTAGTGTATTTCTGTATATAACTGTATATACTGTAAATATCTGATTGTATATCATGCTAGGCTGTAAATAATAAGATTCATTCAATTTCCGGAGCTGTCTGAGCCTAGTCTGGGTGATTTCCAAAGTGTAGGGAGGCAGGGAACACCCAAACCATCACACAGGGGTTCCTGAATAGCAACCACCTCTTTGGGATTCTCATCTGTACTTTCTATCATTTTTGTCTTTCTCTGCCCTATCCAACGCTTTGAACTCTGCTACACTCAGGTATGCATCTAACTTCCACTGTCTGTAAAACTATTCAAATTTAATCATGTAAGTGTTGTACAGACTTCTCCTAATTGATATAGAAATATAGCAGTTTCACTTACCTGAGCATGCATCTTGAAAACTTTCTATTCATTTTTATATCCTGGCATCTCAGAGAAAGAAGTTTATGTAACTCCAGATGACAGAGTACGTCTTAGATGGGTGAAACTTCAGTAATGTCAATTGGTCCATGCACTTGCTGTATAATTGATATTTTCCTTTTCTTACTTTGTTGTTTCTCACTTACTCAGAGACTTGATGCATCTTCTTTGGATTTCCCTCTATTTTTCCATCCTCTTATATCTTCCTAACTTAAAAAAAAAGTAAGGGTAGAAGAACAGTTTATATAGTTTGTGATGATACTGGTCCTCACAGAAGCTTTATTTTGAATTAACATTGAAGTAGACCATTCCTCAGAAACTTTGCTGTCTGAATGTCCTGATAGGGCATAAATCCTGCCAGGCAGGTTAAACTCTGGCTCTCCTCTTCCTGTCGAGCTGGGGTCCAGGAGCGCGTCCGATGAACAAAGCCTCGAGGGCTAGGGGGCTTAGCACCACATGTCAGGTGTCTTGTGATGCCTTCACTGTGCCTGCTTGGTCAAAGGAGGCACGAAGCTTTGAATTCATTGGCCAGAACAGTGGTGCTAGTGCCTATTTGCCAGTTTGATTTTCAAAATCAAATATATAAAGGGGGACTCCACGGGCATACTTAGAATTCTTCCTGTTCTCATGTTCTTATTTTCCATGTTTTGATTGTTTAAACTGTTTAATTCTGAGCAATTGCTTCCTGTCAACTAAAAATCCAAAGAAGCTCAGGGAATTTTCCCCAAGTTTGAATATTATTAACAAAAAATAATATACAGAAATTAATACTCATAAATCATAAAGATTATTAATTTCCTATACACTGAAATAGGGAATGCTGAAGATTATTGGAAACAAGAACAAGTCAGCCACTTGTGAAAGTGAAATTTGACCTTCTTCACTAATCAAATTCTGTTCTGTCTGCACAAACCTCGGCCAGAGTAAACTAAGAAAAACAAGGAAGTTTCCACCAGCTGCTTGTGCTCTTCTGTGCAATGACTACTCTCCACCAGTTGAAAGAAACTCTCAAGATAATGTTGCTATAATGAAAAGCAACAGAAATTATTGTGGAATGACATTTATTGGTAAACAGGTATCTCTTAGGCTATTATGCCTGAATGCTGAATAGATGAATAACATTCTAATGCTGGAGAAATTCTTACATTAGTTTTAGGTAACAGCTTTTAAACTTCTGGCCATATACTCATTACTCAAGTGGATTCTCTAAGTCTTCTGGATGATGGGACATTTCCTTAATTACGGTAGTAAGTATGAAATCAACCATCCACTGTGATAGATGAGATACACTATAATGTGACTGCAAAATTTGACATTAAATTAAAAAAAAAAAAAAAAAGAGGAAACAAGTTCCAAACTATGGACAACTGGGGAGGGGATGATACACAGGATTTTTTTCAAGAGGATATAGACCCCTTTTTTTAACAAACTGGTAGCTTTGAATTAAAGAGAGAAATCCATTTATTTACTGCACAAAAAAACCCCTCAATTCTGTCACAGTATGTCTTGTCAGATTAGAAAGACTTTATATGAATTATTTCTAATCAGGTTGTGTAGAACTGAAAATTCAGACTTTCAGTAAAGCTTTCTTATCACTTTTTTCTTTTTTTTTTTTTTCTTGAACTCTTTATGGTTTTGACCAGTATTTTGGCATTAACATTCAGAAATGTCAATTTTTCTTCCTTCAAATATTGCCTAAGTACATGTTCTGTGTAGATGCACAGTGACTAATTGTCCTCAAAAATACAGGCATGAAAGTCCACACATTATTTTGCACTGACTCTTCAAGTTATTTTCTTCATAAATTCTATCACTGTATTATTATATTTCTTCAAGGTTTTACAAGTTAATTAATATTAAACATTAAAAATGATAGGCCTAAAATAGGCTTATACATGCCCTGCATTGCCTAGGCATGTTTTTCTGCTCCACCAGAGAGGTAAGTGCAGAAACAGACACAAAAGGACCTGGAGCCATAGAGTCTGGCCTGCCCAGGGTGCTGTGGTGTAAGCTACACACACTTAGCTTGTGCCTGCCTAGTGCAAGGCCCATGCTTTTCCCAAATTACAGAAAAGCAAGCCTGTGGCTTTGCCTAATATGGTAATGTTTGGCTAACTGCTATCCTGATTGGCTACTCTTGTGTCCAAAGGGCAATTAATCTCAGCCCACATTGATAAAAGGAGATATGCAGGTGAACAACCTGCTTTTGCTTCCCTGCTCTGCTTCCCTGCTCTTTGCCTGCTCTTGCTGCTGTGCCCAGCTGTGCTGCTCTTGCATACTGCCTTATTGCTTGACTGGTAAACTCCACTGCCACGAGTTACCAGGAGCAGACTCTGGATGTCTGCACAATATCAGCCTGTGTGGCCATCATGACATTGTGCTGAGACTGCATGACATCCTGCTTCTGCACTTGAAGGTCCTGCCTAGAATTCCTGGACATATACACAGATCATCCAGAAGAAGCTAGGAGACAAGGTCAGAGATTGTCTGTGTCCTTTCCCCAGGAGCCGGGAAGATTCAGGCCTCAATGTCCAACAAGGCAGAGTCCCCTGAAAGCATTTGGGCACTGTCTGGACTGTGGCTAGCCCCCGCAAGGGTAATAATAATAATCTGTGAATAAATGCTTAAATGCCTCTCTGTATTTCTCTATTGCCTTCTGCCATAGAGCAGAAAAAGCTTAGGCCCATCTACTGGACAAACGGCATATTTGACCACAAGTGGCATTGACCGCAGGAATAGTCTCTTCCAGTTCAATTAATGTTTATATATTTTGCTGGTTATATTAGATGTAGATGTGACCCATAGAATGTTTCCATGACCCTGTAAGAACCAAAATATTATTAAAATTAGTGGTTGTGGATGACCACAGAGTTCTGAGTTCTGAATAGCAAAATTAATACACAATATTAATTTTGAAAAATATCACCTTTCATTAATTAATTTCCCCTCCACAACAAAATACTTGAAGTTTAAATTCTGAAGCACAGGGCCTATGACTAAAGTGCAACTTATATAACTTGTGATGGAAATATAGTAGTTGCTGAGGTTAGCAGTATACAAAGCTCTCCTTTCTTTTAGGCATTTGTCGTGGAGGGGGATTCTGCCATCTACAGCAATTGGTGGCAGAGGGGAGAAATTAATTGGGGTGAGATGATATTATATAAAAATATATATTTATTAACTTCAATATTCTGAACTCTCACCACCCCCAACCATTGTATTTAATATAAAAAGGGTCTACATGGTCATGAAGTACCTCATAGGATTAATACCACAATATAACTTATTAATAACTAGCAAACATTCAAAACTACAAACAGAGAGAGGAGTTTCCCTGTGGCTTAATGCTGCTTGGAGTCTATATACTATTTGCCCAGCAGAGTGGGCTGAAGGTTCTTTCAGCCCTACGGCACAGGGCTATAGGAACTACAGAGGCATAAAGCATTTACTCACAATTCTGTGAGGCAGTACAGGATCTGGTCCTGATGACTCATTGCAGTAGTGTGCAAGGAGTGCACAGCTGGCTGGGAGACTATGGGAGAATCTGTCTCCGTAATAACTGCATAAGCATAAGCAAGAGGCTGGGGAGTTTAAAGCCTAATAATGAGCCAGTGTGCCTGAATGTGAGTGATCATGAGCAGGGGGGCCCGAGCAGGGAGGCCCAAGCACGGGGCCTGAGTATGAGCATGCTGGTGAAGTGAGAATGAGAGAGCAGAAAATGAAGCACTTTGTTTACCTGTGTAGCTCTATTTATCAACTGTGGGCTGAGATTAATGGCCCTTTGGCCACTAGGATGACCAATCAGGTTATGACAGTGAGCCAAACAATACCATAATAGGCAAAATCACAAACCTAGTATCCCCAAATATGGGAAGAACATAGGCTAGGCATGTGGGGCTTACACAACATGCTTACAGCCACCTTATACAATTTGTTTACAACCTGGACCTTAGGTAGGCCAGACTTTGTGGCACCAGCCCTATTGTGCCCCTTTTATGCTTGTTTATCCATTTAATGTGGTTACCCCTGGTTTAGGCAGGAAAACATGTCCAGGCAGGGCAAGGCAAAAAATAAGCCTATTTTCGGGCCTACAGGCCTGGCACAACAGCATTATCAACTCATGACTTTCCACTTTATTCAAGATTTATCTGCCTTTCTGTCCTTTCGGATATGTTATGCTCTAGTGCTGAACAAAATTGGTACCATACCATTTTTCAGGTAAAGAAATATATTGCACTTGTGAACCAAGCAAAAGCATAGTAGCAATATCTGAAATGCTGCCACCTTCCTAGCAAGTTGTTATGGAGAAGTAATTAATGCGAGATGATAGTTTCCAAAGTTAATATTGTTTATTAACTTTGATGTTGAGAACTCTCACCACCTCCGACCATTAATTTTATTAATGGGTTCTTCGAACGGTCATGGAAACTTTATACAGATAATAACATAGGACCTTGAAATAACTTGCAAAAATATATATAAACATTAATTTAACTGGAAGAGAAAATCCTTGCAGTCAAATACCGCTCGCAGCCAAATAGTGCTTGCCCACTAGATGGACTCAGGAAGCTCCTTTCTGCTTATGGCAGAAGGCAATGGTGAATTACAAGAGGCTTTAAGCATTTACTCACAAAATTATTATCTCCTGACTCACGGGGCTAGCTACAGTTTCAAACAGTACCCAAACATTTTCAGGAAATTCTGTTACTTGTCTTGTTGGACACTGAGACTTCTGATTCTTCTCAGACTTTAAAGAAAGGAGGTAGACAATCTCTGACCTGCTCCTCTGGACAATATGTGTATCCAGGACTTCCTGTCTTGGCAAGAGACTTTCAGGTGCAGGCAGAATGTCTTGTGATATGCAGCCTCAGCATGATGTCACACTGGCTATGCAAGCTGATCACATGGAGGCATCCAGAGCACACTCCTGATAAACTCAAGGTAGGCAGTTTCCAGGCAATTCAGGATGCATTGAGGCAGAAAGCAGCAATAGCAGCAGGCAACAGCAGGCACGAATACAACAGCAGAGTACATTGTGTTTACCTGTGTATCTCGTTTTATCAATGTAGCCCAAGACTAATGAGCCTTTGGACACAGAATAGCCAATCAGAATGGCAGTTATCCAAGCTTGACCATATTAGGTGAAGCCATAGGCTTGCTTTACCCAAATTTGGGAAAAGTATAGGCCTGGCGTGAGGCAGGCACAAGCTAAGTGCGTGTACCTTGTTTACCACAGGAGAAAAACAAGTCTGGGCAAGGCAGAGTACTTAGACTCAGTGGCTCCAGGTTCTTTGTCCTCTTTCCAGCAGTTGCTTCTCCCCAAACCAGAAGGAGGGAGAGCAGAAAAACATGCCTGGGCAAGCCAGTACATGTATAAGCCCATTTCTGGCCTATCAGGCCTGCCACAACACAAATCTACCAGTGCTTCTTCCCACACTGCTATTCAACATTGTTTTGGTTTACTCTGCATAATCAATAAACCGAAGTTTAGTTTGTAACTTTGTCTCAGTTCTAATTTAAATTTCCAGAGACTCTAATAAATTTGATAGAACCAATAACAATTTGTAGAGTGCACTTCCCTCTTCCCCCTCATTTCCCAGAAGAGAGGAATTAGATGGAGAGAGAGAAAAGTAAGCACACCCAAATAAATGAATCTCAATCAATTTGGAAGTTAAAAAAGAAGAGTTTAACAATAACCTAAAAAAAGGTATCTGAGGTAGGGAATTTACAAAGGTTAGGGAAGGAAAAATAGCAAATACAAAATTCATAAATACAACCTGATTTCGATGGTGATGGCCACGTGGTAAAACAAAGGAGGAAACAGGGTGGTGATGGTGGTAAGACCAAAGCAGGGAATGCAGAGAGATGCAGAGAAAGTGAAACAGAAAGTCCCCCTGCTTTTATGGGACAGGAAGGGGGAGTGGGCTAACCATCACCTGGTGGTGTTCAGACCCACCCCTGGGGAGGGGTCAAGACCACCTAGGGTCAGGTTCAGGGTTACTCCCCCTGGAGTGTTAACCCTATGCAAACTTCTACATTATAATATTGTTAAAATAACATAAACGATTCTATACTCTTTTGCATGCATTCTTTTTCCAACAGATACTACTCCAGCTATACCAATTTGGATCAGCTTGAAATGTGCAGTGTCATTTGAATTTCATTATATCTTAAAATAAAATTCCTCTCAGTCAGAAATTAAATCCCAAACCTCATTTACAACCTACAGACTAAAAATATTTATTTTGTTAGAGGCAGATGATATTGTAGTCAGATTATAAAACATTTTGCTGCTTTCTTGTCATTTATATGACTGAAACATTCCATATTAGAAGCAGCATATTTGTTCTGTTGTGAATATTTCTGAGGGCTTTCTAGTGCTCTTTTGCTGTTCATGTTAAGCAGACTTACACCCATTATGTTCATCACCCCTTTTCTAGTTGCACAGTAAGGACTGAACCTCACTAGTTAGATACAGAGAATTATCTGACTTCTGAGTGTTCAGACATCCTACTTGCTCCTACTGAATTAAAGGTGCAATGCCTACTTATAATTTGTTTTCTTCTCTGATGGGATAGCCAACTAGAATTCAGCTAAAAATGCTTCATCAGACACAAAACCATCCACCTGTGCTTTGAAAGATGCTACTCACTGAAATGGTTCTTAAAGAAAAATCAGGTGCAGTACTGATTCCTTGCATAATCTTGGAAATACTTTTTTGTAGCATGTGGAATATAGCGAAAACAGTAAATATTACCAAGAGGACTAAAGGCAAGACACTTAATCTAGAAAAGCAAAAATTTATTTTGATTGTTTCTGGCCTTTTTTACCTTGATTTAGCAGACTCGTTTTCATCTGTTATCAAGAAGTAATGACAGTTGACAATCCATAAATACTGACTCTGATTTGAAGAGATTAATGCTCATGAGCACATAGGTTGGGGGCACATTTTGCCATGCATGAAGGATCCATGTAGACGCCACATGTTTTAAGAATGGGAACAGATTTCTTGCCTTTCTCAAGGCCTCTAACAGGCAGTTCCCCTCCTGAAATTCAGCTCACAGCTTTAGGAAGGTTTTGCTTACACCTAAAGCAGTACATTTTCTAGGTATTTAACAAAAAGTCAATTTCAGTAGTTTTCTGAAAAACTGAAGAGTTATGTGAACTGCATGTTCAGTGCCTGCCTGTCAGGTAGATAAAAAGGCTTTTAGGAAACTGTGTGTCTTTAAAAAATAGATGAAACAAAGAGTAACTTTAATTGTTAAGATCCTGATCAAAGGAAGTGCTGAAGCTGTGAAATGCGAGGAGCACATTATGCTTTCAACGCTGCACTCTCCTTAATAGACTTAGCAAATTATCCTCATTTCATCTCCACAAGCCCTGATGCTGTTCATGTTCAGTGCTCCAGACAGCTCAAGATGGCATGCCAAAACCAAAACTCTCAAAGGACTCCAGACTGCATTTTTACTTGACTTTCACTCAAATTTCTGAGCATTATATAGCACCACCTGGTTTTTGTATGGGAGGACCTATTTATTCTTAGTAAGCTGTCAGTGAGCAATGTATTTTTCTCTTATTTTGGGTTGGAGGAGAGTAGATAGAATTTATGGATCAAACATGTAAGATTATTTTTATAAAGGAAAAGAATAAGTAAGATGAATTATTTTTTACCTAAAGCTATTCTGTGAGAAACTGGGATAACGAAACCTCTTTAAAAAACAAAGAAACAAAAAAAAAACCAACAAAAATTATGGAAATCAATACTATGAAGTTTAAGAGAGAAGGGAGAAGAGTTGCTGCAATTAGAGTGTCTTCATGTTATAAGCAAATAATGAAAAGATATCATCATCTGGATGTCCTGGAAGGCTAATAGGCCTATTAGATGTCCTGGATTGCCCTTCCCTTCTGCTGATGAAAACAAAGGCTTGGGCCACTATGTCCCCTCCCAAACTGATAAACAGGTACCCACAGGTGTTTAGGTACTTGTTGGTGTCTTGCCCAAATAAGGGTGAACAAGCCATGGGATCACCTAATGTGATGGTTTGGGTGTCCCCC
>WAAF01016436.1:0-18676 GCA_013400475.1 Tricholaema leucomelas
CAGGGGGGGTTAGGAAGCAGAAGGATTGGTCTGGCAGCAAGTTTTTCTGAGCTTTTGAATCACCTACATTGGAGACTGACGGAATGAAGTATGAACTGAATTTGTAATATTCATTATTGTAAATGTTGTTTCAGATTAGACAGTTTTCAGCAAAACTCTGAGTGAAATAGACAGGAGTGGATTGTGCTGGTTTGAAGCTAATTGGAATATTTTAATCATAAAAATTAGATCATTGGCTGTGAAAAGAAAATATAGCAATGTCTGTATTACCTATTTGCTCTTCTTGGACATATGAAACCACAGATACAAAGAAAGATAAGACAGTCTCTGTCTGGTGTCTGCTACATTAACCTGTATATAACTGTATATAGTTGTAAATAATTGCACTATATTGTAAATACATGTTTGCATATTGTGCTAAGTTGTATATATAAAGCTTCGTTCCTTAACTTCCAGCTAACTGAGTCTGGGTGAATTAATTTTGGAGGAAGTGGTGGGGAGTAGATGACACCCAGAATCTCTACAGGCTCATATCTCTTCTATTTAATTTTCCAAAATGTTATTATAAAATGCATTGAAATGAATTCAGAAATTATCAATGGTTAGGCATTATTGGACTTGGAAATGTGTGGAGGTCTGCAAGTAGATCACAGGTGCAGGTACCCAAGAGACAAAATATCATCAAGCTGCTCTATTTTTTTAGCCCTTCATCTTGAAAACCAATCATGACTGGAAAGATAAGCAGAAAGCTCTCTGTTACTGTGTTGCTGCTCCTGGTCTTTATCACCCAAGTCCTATCACAGACATCTGACTGCAAGTTTTGTGGCAGGATCATACAAAACCTTCAACAGTCACTTAGCATTAAGGATGCAACAAATCTAATAGTGAAGTAGTACTTCGAGCAATGTCTGCCTCAAATCACTCAAAACAGATTTAATGAGCCCTAAAAAATTCCCAATACTCCATGTCTAGATATTTATAGCCTTATGAATTATTTCTTTTGCCTCCCTGAAAGACTCAAAGACCCTTGGAGCTCACTTGTGGTCACTACTTCACTACAGTTAATATCTTGAGGAGGGAATAAATGAAACATCATTTGATTAAGGAAGCTGGCAATACAATATTAATAACAACAAATTCCTGCCACAAGTGCAGTGTTTGGGGAAGAATAAGATGGAACTTGAATGTGAAAGGTTTTGCTTAAGGATGAGCAAGAAACAAAGTAAAAAACTAAAACAATTATAGAGAATATTTGTTTAATACAAATATCATTGCCAAATGTTTGCTTTTCTAAATCAATATTTAGACACTTGAATACATTTTTAATTCTGTTTTTCAAGAGTACTGAGTTCCTGGGATTTTTCAAGGACAAAAATAGACCATTTTATTGAGATATTTTTGCTCACCTAAGGTAAAACTTGGTCCTACTGTTATGCAAAACATTTACATTGATGAAGAGAAGCAGTCCTAGGAAAAGAGAGGCCAGAAAGAAACTGACTTTGGGTGCTCATATTCACTGAAATAAATATCAATATCACAAGCATACACAGGGGAGTGTTTAATTATTGAAGTCCATTGCTTCTCTGGCATTCTTAGGATCCTTAAAGTTTATTTAAGGAAATATTTCACTGAGGTATGGAGCACTGATCTTTCATGGACTGATCAACAGTCACATCTTAATAAAAGGAATCCATATGCATATTACAAAATAATGAAATTGACAAAGAGTATCTGATAATGTATAAGGTGAACTTAGCAGCAGAATTATCTCACATATCACAGAATTTCCCATATAAATTAAAGACACAGGAGGTAAAATTTCTTAGAATCATAGAATCAAACAGGTTGGAGGAGACATCCAAGGTCATCCAATCCAACCTAGCACCCAGCCCTAGCCAATCAACTAGACCATGGCACAAAGTGCCTCATCCAGTCTTTTCCTGAACACCTCCAGGGACAGCAACTCCACCACCTCCCTGGGCAACCCATTCCAGTGGCAAATCACTTTCTTTGTGAAGAATTTCCTCCTAACATCCAGCCTATACCTCCCCCAGCACAACTTGAGACTGTGTCCCCTTGTTCTATTGCTGGATTGTAGCTCCTATTGTTGGTTTGTACTTCCTATTGCTGGTTAATTCCTCCTGCCTAGCTTCTCCCCCTAACGTCTCTGATTTCGTGTCAAAAGAAGGTGAGTTTCAATGCACAAGTACCTCTCACTAGCACTGCTTGACGTTACCTACTGCAGTGGTGCTGTTACTGATGACGAGCACAGAAGTTGAACTTCCTTTATCTACAGGCAGAGTTTCATCTTCTTACCACACAGTTTTTTACCTCTTCTATTACTCCCACAGATTTCTAGATGAGTGATACAGGGAGTAGTTTTGAGAAGGCTCATCTGTCCATTTTCTTGTCAGATACGTCCAGGAAAGTAAGACGAAATGTGCAACAGTGTGTGGCAGTCTGATGGATGCTCAAACTTTCTAAACAGAGTGTCCAAGTAAAGTCATTGTTAGAAGTGTTATCATATAAAGAATAGAAGGATTATAAACAGTGGCTTGGGTAAGTTGGTCTTGCACCATCTGCCCTTATGAGGGAGGGTGAGTAAATGTGTGCCATTTATGTACTTTATAGAAAGGTCAGGGAGCTATATGCTTGTGAAGTGATCCTGAAGACCCCTAGTCAGGTGAATAGACAAGCTTGAGTAGAAATCTTCTAGTGAATAAACCAGTACAAGCTATGCAATTCAGTGCTGGTAGGTACTGCCACCAACTCAGTGAAAACAAAGAGTTTTTTTAAAGATCAACTTCTACATTTGATGATGTGAATCTTCATTATCTACTTAGTCTACAGAAAAATATTATTCTCAAAAACAAACAAACAAAACAAAGAACCAAGCCAAACCATATCTCTTTCTTTGTATAATATGCTAGATTAAAATATTCACAAAATAGTACATGTATGCTGGTCATTTGTGTTAGACTGGCTTTGCTAGTTACTGTTACTCTATTTATAGTAATGCCTTCCTCAGCAAAATTGGCCTCCTGTCTCAGCATTCATCATTTTCTTCATTTTTTCTTGGCCTCGGTTTGAAAACTGTTTGTAAGTTCTTAATTGCAAACCCTACTAGAGGGAGAGATCAGAGGGACACAGGATTTGCCAAATGTGATGAATTCTTTGCCTCAGGGAATGGCAATTACCTGACTTGTTAAAGAAAGGCCAAAATGCCACAAAACACAGCCAGTCGCGTAGGAGATCCTAACAGACTGACGCCTGGAAGCCTCACTCTAAGTACATGACCTTACTTGAGTACAGTTCTACAAATGTTATCACACCCCTGCACTCTACTGTCATCCTTTTCCCACCAATCAAATGTATTCATTTCTCTGTAGATGAGTGGGAAGTGTGAACCTCAGACTTCATTCTACCTTAGGACCTGATCCAAATGTCAGAGCAGCAGAGCAAAATTTCTCTTGCAGGAAATGAAGACGGATGTGCTCTACCTTCATTACTGAGCTGAGCAGAACTCAGGAGGAGGCATGGATATCAGTCTGCTGATGTGATTGTGCCCTCAATCAAGGTGAGACAGTGTTGTTCCCTTCAGCTCCTCGCCTAAATCATTATGTGTATTCACACACTTGTACACAATTGCACAGCCCACAGTGTTCATATTTCATACCAACCCCTCAAAAGTGGCTGTTCATCGCCAAGTACCTCTGCCTCTGCTGTTGCTACAGACTGATGTCTTGCTTGTGTATGAAAGGGCTGTCTGGTCTGTGGCATAACTCAATTCTTGACTTTTCTTCCCTATCTGCAAAATCAAGCTAATGATATCTACATCAACAGCTTGTTGTGCATTTTAGTTGCTTAATGTCTGAAAAATACATTTTCTGGAGTACAAAATATATGATAAAATTTACTTTATTTCTGTTGTTATCATGCTTGTGTTTGCTTCAGTGACATCCCATAACTGTCTCAGTCATTTTACCTTCAAAGCCAAAGAGCTGGAATACAACTGTAGAAAATTCTTTTTGTAATTGATGTACTGTTTACATCACATGAAATTCTGTGGAGTGGCTGAAGAAAATCAAGAAGCCAATTGAAATGCCAAATGAAGTTTCTATGAATTTAGAAATACTCACTCATCATTTAGAGTTCATCATCCCAAAGTGTTATCATGTGATAGGTTTAGGTCATTATAAAGAATATTCTTCTTCTTGTATCTGAAACTGTGTAAAAAGGGACTATAGTTTATAGTTGCTATGTACCTTGATAAGGTACTAAATTTTGAGAGAAGGCAGCAGAGGGGAGTGTTGTGGAGGGCCCATGGGCCCAAAAACAGACTTGTACATGCCTTGCCCTGCCTGGACATGTTTTTCCTGCTCATAGTCAGGGGTGAGCACATGGCCAGCACAGAGGGGCACAATGGGCCTGGTGCCATGTGGAGTCTGGCCTGCCCAGACTTTAGGTTGTGTAAGCCCCCCACGTGCACAGCTCACTCTTGCAGGGTGCTAGGCCCATGTGAGCCCCATATTTGGAAAAGTCCAGGCCTGTGGCTCCTTGCCTATTATGGCAAGGTTGGCTGACTGCAAGCCTGATTGGTCATCATGTGGCCAATGAGACCATTGATCTCGGCCCACAGTTAATAAATAGAGGTGCACTCACGTGCCAGCATTCCTCTTTCGCTCGCTGGTGCATTCACTCACTTAAGCCTGTCATTACGGGGCTCAGACTCTCCATGCAGCCGTGCATCCCACTGCACGCCCACTGCCTTATTGCCTGGTGTGTGCCATCGCCACGAGTCACCAGGTGCAGACTCACTTGTCTGCACAGGATCATCTTCCCTCTGACCCGCCAGCAAATCNGTCATTAATAAGCCGTTTATTGTGATATTTTCCCCATAAGGTACTCCATGACCGTGAATTAATGAATTATATTAAATAGTGGTTGGGGGGTGTTGAGAGTTAAGAATATTGAGTTTAATAAACATATACTTTTATATAACTATCTCGCACCGATTGATTTCTCCCCTTCGCCATGAACAGGTGATAAGGGCAGATTCCCCTCCGCGACAGGAAGGGTGTGCTTAAACTTCTTTCTTTTTCTTTTATCTTTTTAAAAAAATACTTTCTTATTTTATTTTACCTTTTTTTTCCCTTTTATAGCTTGCTTTATGTGTGTGTGCTTTGTATATAGTTAACATAGACAATATTATGGAAAAAACAGTTTAATTGATTTTCAAAGTTCAGTTCACATTGCCCTCTGTATAAAGTGTTACCAAGGAAAGTGATAAACTGTGTATCTTTTTGCATGTATCTTTCACCTATGTTTTCGTTTCCAAGACAAGTATTCTTCTTGGAAAATCTTTCACATTCTGCTGAGACAAGACTCATTGCTAGAATAAAGCTCTAAATGTCAACTCCTCCCTTCTTTGCTATTTCTCTTTTCCCCTTCTTTTATTCATCTCTTTATCACCTTTCACCTTTCTCCCATTTCCCTTTTTCAGCTTATCCCCTTCCCTCCACTTCCCCAATTCTTTATCTTTGCCAGTTATGAACAGGCTGTAGGTACTACTTTTCAGTAGTCACAGGTTTTAAATACTGCAGTCAAAGAATAAAGCAAAAACTCTTCTGACCCAGCAGGCAGCATGCTTTTCAGCTAGTCACTTCTTGTGAATGTCACTCAGGTGCTTCCTTAATGTGTAACTCCCAAGTTCACTGCTTCTGGCACAATTACATGGGGTAATAGTGTCAGAAAGGATTATTAGGTTTCTTTTAATTTAAAATTCTCAAGAGTTACGTTTTCTAAGTATTTTGTGAGTTTAGATTTGAAGTCTGTATTTGAAATTAATTAAATTTTCCCTGATGGAAAATAATGATTTACTTTTTGTTTTTCAGTTATTTTATGTCTATGAGTTTTCAGGGCATTTTTTCCCCCTCAGTGGATTTTCCCCGTTAGCACTCTATCGGTGTCTCTTTAGGAAGTCTGTGAAGTGATGCAAACTGTTGGTTTATGAAGATGCATGGAGGACTAGAATTAAAGTCTTATAAAAAAATGTACTATTTTTAAAACACATGCAGAATCCTAAGAGCAAGAGATGATTCTGCTGCATTCTACAGAGTAGACTTTCAGAGGCTCTTGGATGAGTTTATTTCTTTATTAAGGCTTTTGGCCCAGTTCCCTCATGGGCAATCCAGACAACTCTTGGAGCCTACTTTAAAAGCTAGTTATGAACTTGGGAAATATTCTTTTGAGTTCTGCTTTTTCAGCCAAAGTTATGATTGTCCAACAAAATAAAATACAGAAGACCTGTGGAAAAATATTCTCTCGCATTATTATCAGGTTCTGAAAACACGTCTGTTCGTCCTTCATGAAAGAACCACCTAAACTGATTTTAACAATAGCTATGGATGGTCTTGGGTAAGGCTAGAGATTGTGCTTCTAACAATCATATAATTGGAGGGTTTTCACCACAGGGATCCTAGGAAATCTTTTCTGAGGATTAGGTGCCTGACTGTAACAGCCTTGCGTAAATCCGTATTCTATTTAGCTTGTCCTCAGTCCAGTTACGAAGCACATTTTCTTTCAGAGGCTGGTCCAATATTTTCCTGTGGTTTACTGAAGCTTAACTGCTGGCACCATTAAAAAGTGTAATCACTTTTCCCCTGTTAATGACAACAATTTTATGATCTTCTTAAATCTTGTCTCTAAACTTTAAGTCCTGGATGATGTTCTGCAACATGGGGAAAGTGAGCCACGTCATTCTCACTTGTGGTTTTCCATTGGCTTCCTCTGCTTATGTAAACCTATTTTTAAGTCACCTACCCTGTCTGATCCCTAACTTGTACAAGCTATTACAAAGAACTGTTCATTTTCTCCTTGAAAGTCAGTCAAATGTTTTTCCTAACAGCAATGAATCCATGCTAATAGAGACATAAAGTCCACTGGGCTAAGAAAGTTCATTGAAATACAGACTAGGCTTAACTCAACTGTTTCCAGATGCCATAACAAACATATTTTAAGAGACTATGACAGTCTGAAACCAGTTTTTATTCTGACATGCCATTGTCGTTTCGTCCATCTTCACAGAAGCTACTGCTAAATTTGGGCTGATGTGCTCATCTGGCATCTTGCAACTTTTATTTATGTCACTGTATCTTTTGAAGCTTCTTGGCACCTTGCTCTTCCTCCTTTCATATCCCTTTGCCTCAATCTCTGTTGAGCCTTACAGATTTTTCCTGATTCCACTTTTGTGTAAAATATAAAAAAGACTCTTTTCTCTACCGCTTAGATGGATTCCAAACTTGATATGCCTCAGGTTCTATCAGATACTGCAAATCGGTTTTGAGGAGCCTTTAGCCTAAAAAAACCCAAACAAACAAAATCCAAGACCACCATACTGAAGGAAATTTATTGAACAAACTTTCCTTGGACTTTCTGTTGTGCCCACCCAAAACCAGATTTTTTCAAAATTTTGGGACCAAGAATTCCCAGAGCATCAGCTACTACTGGTTTGTACAAATAGAAGAGTAGAAGAAAGATGGAAGATTATTAAAGAGAATAAGGATATACACGAAATCCAGCTTTTTATTATTAAAAACTAATTGCACAAGAATTGAGAAAGACAACCTTCTCAGAATTTCTCCTAAACAAATATTTTAAATTTACTTTCTTCTTCAGTTTCTGATTGACAGAGTAGTGTCCCTTACTCATGAGGGATGTCACCTATTAAAGTCACATTATTTATAAGTAAGCTGATGAAGCATACCTGGAGAGTCACACTCAGGTAAATACTGGCTAAACTCAGTAAAAATGCAAGATGTGACAATCTCTATTAATACTTTCTATTCATTAAGGATATCAAACTCACTGCTCTGGGCTTCAGAATATCAGACTTCAGCCTCTTCAGGGACCTCCTTGGTAGGGTGCCATGAGAAAAAACTCTGGAAGCAAGGGAGGCCCAGGAAAGATGGACAGTGTTCAAGGATCACTTCTTCCAGGCTCAGGAGCAATACCTCCCAATAAAGAGAAAGGCAGGTAAAAGTGCCAAGAGGCCTGCATAGATGAATAGAGAGCTCTTGAACACACATAGATGCAAGAAGAAAGCCTACAGAGAGTGGAAGCAAGGACAGGCAACCTGGGACAAACACAAAAAAATTGTTCATACAAACAGAGCTCAGGTTAAGGACAGCTAGAATTAAACCTGGCTGGGGACATTAAGGGGGAAAAGAGCTTCTTCAGGTATATTTGTCAGAAAAGGAGGACTGGGGAGAATGTGGGACCCTTCTAGATGGGAAATGGAGAGCTGGTGACAAAGGATATGGATAAGGCTGAGGTGCTCAATGACTTAGAATCATAGAATCAACCAGGTTGGAGGAGACATCCAAGGTCATCCAATCCAACCTAGCACCCAGCCCTAGACAATCAACTAGACCATGGCACTAAGTGCCTCATACAGTCTTTTTTCAAACACCTTCAGGGATGACAACTCCACCACCTCCCTGGGCAGCCCATTCCAATGGGCTTCCCTCTCTGGGAAGAACCTCCTCTAACATCCAGCCTATGCCTCCCCTGGCACAACTTGAGACTGTGTCTCCTTGTCCTGTTGCTGGCTGCCTGGGAGAAGAGACTGACTTGGCTATAAACTCCCTTCAGGTAGTAGTAGACAGCAATGAGGTCACCCCTGAGCCTTCTCCAGGCTAAAGAACCCCAGCTCCCTCAGCCTCTCCTCATAGGGTTTGTGTTCCAGGCCTCTCACCAGCTTCATTGCCCTTCTCTGGACACGTTCCAGTACCTCAACGTGTCTCTTGAATTGAGGAGCCCAGAACGGGACACAGTAGTCAAGGTGTGGCCTGACCAGTGCTGAGTACAGGGGAAGAATAACCTCCCTTGTCCTACTGGCCACACTGTTCTTGATATAGACCAGTATACCATTGGCTCTCTTGGCCTCCTGGGCACACTGCTGACTCATGTTCAGCCTACTATCCACCAGTACCCTCAGGGCTTCTTTACCTCAGTCTTCAACGGCAAGGGTTCCAAACACAATGTCCAAGTCCCAGAGGACAAAAGGAAGGACTGGAAGAAGGAAGATCTGCCCACTGTAATTGCAGACCAGGGGTGGGAGCACCTAAGGAATGTGAACATGATGTTCAACAAGGACAAATGTAGAGTCCTGCATCTGGGGAGGAATAATAAACTCCACTAGTACGGGCTGGGAGGTGATCTGCCTGAAAGCAGTCCTGTGGAGAGGGACCTGGGGATCCTGAAGGATAACAAGTTAACCATGAGACAGCAATGTGCCCTTGTCACCAAGAAGGCCGATGGGATCCTGGGGTCTATTAGGAAGAATGCATCCAGCAGATCAAGAGTGGTTCTCCTCTCCCTCTACTCTGTCCCGGTGAGCCCTTATCTTGAATACTGTGTTCAGTTATGGGCTCCCCAGTTTAAGAAGGACAGGGATCTGCTGGAGAGGGTCCAAATCATGTCTAAAACACATATACATCACATGCCCTAAATACCTACCCAAATACCCATTTTGGCCCTTCTTCCCACTTCTTTCTGCCGGGTGGAAGCAGTGGGAAAGCAGACAAAGGCTTTGGCACCTCTCAGTCTATCACAGACTCCGTATTTGGTCTTGTTTTTCAGCTTGCTTTGTTTTGTGATAAACACAGGTCAGGATCCGAGGCCTGTGCATCTTCCTTTGTTGGAGAAATAATTCAGGATTGGTTCTAGGGTGCTTTTACCTGTTACTATTGGACAAAGATGCTTGCCAAAATGCTTAAAACCCCAGCAGACTTGATTGTTTGTTGCTGTTGCTTTTGTTTTGTTCACTACCTGTTTGCCTTACTGCCTCTGTGTGCCACCACACTTTGCATTGTGCCTGAGTGGGGACTTGCCTGCGAACGGCATCCTGACCCTGCCTAATCGAGCCCGCGGATAGGTAACGACCCAGCAACCACCTAGACACGAGCTTCGACATTGGGACCTGCCGGCCCGCTGCTCCAGCCTGCCCTGCCAGCCCGAGGGCCGGCTCCTTGCTATACACAGCACTCGATCGGACTGCTTCAGCCCGCAGACCGGGACCCTGCTTTGCGCAGGTGGCTGCTGACCACCCGATGACTTACTGAGAGCCACGGAAGACCTCTCTCGTGTCTGTGTGCCTCCTCAGACGGCGTGCTCAATTTGGACTGAACAAGCAGCACAGCCACATCGCACCATCACCACCTGAAGTCCACCACCTGGCTGTCACTGTATATATATTTCCCTGTTTATGCTTTTGGAGCGCAAATATGGAGACTTGACCAGTGAGTGCTCTGACTCACTTTACTCAAGTTTGTAAAGGTTTATGCTTAACCTTTCAGTGGCAGTTGGTGCTGCCAGTCTCTATAGCTACCAACGTTTCTGAAGACTTTTCCTAAATCATTTGACTGTGTGTATATATATATATATATATACATTCTGCAAAACAGCTTTACCAACCGCATCACAGACTCTCTGTGTATGTGTTAATTGCAAGTAAGTTTGGGGAAATTTTCTTTGTATAATTAATAAACTATTTAATAATTTTTTACATCGGCCTCATTACAATTCACCCCTAACCCAGATTCAAATCACTCCTTAACAAGAGGGTCCAGTGGAGGGCTACGAGGATGATTAAGGGACTGGAGGGCATGGCTTTTGAGGGGAGGCTGAAGAACATGAGACTTTTTAGTCTGGAGAAGAGCAGACTCAGAGGAGATTTGATAAATGTTTATAAGTATCTGAAGGCTGCCCAGGAGTGGGGGACAGGCTCTGCTCACTGGTCCCTGTGATAGGGCAAGGAGCAATGGGTGTAAATTGCAGCAAAAGAACTTCCGTTTCAACACAAGGGGGAACTTCTCTACTGTAGGGGTCACAGAGCACTGTAATAGGCTTCCCAGAGAGGTTTTGGGGTCTCCTGCTCTGAAGACTTTCAAGGCCTGTCTGGATATATTCCTCTGTGATCTGTGTTAGACAGTATTGTCCTGCTGTGGCATGGGGGTTGGACTCGATGATCTCTTTGGGTTCCTTCCAACGCCTAACATCTTGTGATCCTGTGATCATGCACAAGTCCATAGGGCCTGACAAGATCCATTCATGGGTCCTGAGGGAAGTGCCAGATGAAGTTGCTAAACCATCATCCATCATGTTTGAAAGATCATGGCAGACTGATGAAGTTCCTGCTGACTGGAAAAGGGCAAACATAACGCTCATCTTCAAGAAGGGAAAAAAGGATGACTCCAGGAACTACAGACCAGTTGGTCTCACCTCTATGCCTGGAAAAATCATGGTGCAGATCCTCCTGAAGGCTCTGCTAAGGCAAATGGAAAACAAAGCAGAGGTGGTTGGTGGTAACCAGCATACCTTTACCAAGGGCAAATCATGTCTTGACAAATTTAGTAGCGCTTTATGATGAAATCACAGAAACAATGGACAAGGGAAGTGCAACTGACATCATCTACCAAACACCTGTAAGGCGTTTGACTCTGTCCCACGTGACATCCTGGTCACCAAACTGGAGAAACATGGACTTGATGGATTGACCACTCACTGCATAAGGAATTGTCTGGATGATCACATGCAGAGAGTTGTGATCAGTGGCACAATGTCCACCTGGAGACAGTAACAAGTAATGTCCCTCAGGGGTCAATGCTGGGACCAGTGCTGTTAAACATCTTTGTCAGTGATTTGGGCAGAAGAATCGAGTGCACCCTCAGCAAGTTTGCAGATGACACGAAGCTGTGTGGCACAGTCGACTTGCTAGAAGGAAGGGATGCCATCCAGAGAGACCTGGACAGGCTGGAGAGGTGGCCCAGGCTAACCTCATGAAATTCAACAAGGTTAAGTGTAAAGTCCTGCACCTGGTCAGCACAATCCCAGGCACAGATACAGGCTGGGTGTCAAACAGTTGAAGAGCAGCTCTGAGGAAAGCGACCTTGGGGTCTGGGTTGACGAAAAGCTCAATATGAGCTGACAGTGTGCATGTGTAGCCCAGACAGCCAACTATGTCCTGGGTTGCATCAAGAGAAGCATGGCCAGCAGGGCAAGACTCTTGTCAGACTCTGTTTGGAGTACTGTGTGCAGTTCTGGAGCCCCCAACGCAAGAAGGGCATCGAATTGTTGGAGCAAGTCCAGAGGAGGGCCACACAGATGATCACAGGCTGAAGCACCTCTACTATGTCGAAGCTAAAACCATTTATTGCTATAGCATCATTTTTTTTTTATATGCCACTCTACAAACTGTGGTAACTCTGCAAGTTGTGGAATACAATGATTGGATAAAATATTATTTTTAGTGTTCTTATTGGATAGCAGTGAGGTATTGGCCATCTTGGCACAGACTACTATCCCTTCTTTGTTCTATATTTACTTAATTTCTGTACAAATGCTACTCAAGGCAAACATATCAGTTTACTATGTTTCTAACCTCAATCTCCATGCATCAAGGGTATACAGAGATGCACTCTAGCTGACTCCCTTCCTTGGTTCCCACACAATTGCATCATTTACTGTACAGCAAAGTAACAAAACATTTGAAGAAGGGAACAGAAAATGATTGTTTGCTAATATAAGCAGGTATTCCTAATATTCTGAAGTTCAACAGGGGTAAGTTGAGTTGTGCACCTGGGAAGGAACAATCCCATATATCAGTATAGGCTGAGGACTGACCTGCTGGAGAGCAGTGAAGGAGAGAAGCACTTGGGAGTCCCAGTGGATGGAAGGATGATCATGAGCCAGCAGTGTGCTCTTGTGTCAAGGAAGGCCAGTACCATCCTAGGGTATATTAGAAGGGATGTGGTTGGTAGGTTGAGGGAGTTTCTCCTTCCCCTCTACTCTGCCCTCGTGAGGTCTCACCTGGAGTATTGAGCCCAATTCTGGGCTTCCCCAGCTCAAGAAGTACAGGGAGCTGCTTGAGAGAGTCCAACACAGAGCCACAAAAATGATTAAGGAAGTTGAACATCTGCCTTATGAGGAGAGATTGAGGGAGCTGGGAATTTTTAGCTTGGAGAGGACATGATGAAGGGGTGACCTCATTCATGTTTATAAATATGTAAGGGGTGAGTGCCAGGAGGATGGAGCCAGCCTCTTCTCAGTGATGTTCAGTGACAGGACAAGGGGCAATGGGTGGAAGTTGAGATGTAAGAGGAAGAATTTTTTCACTCTGAGGGTGAAGAAGCACTGGAACTGGCTGACCAGGGAGGTTGTGGAGTCTTCCTATCTGGATATGTTCAAGAACCATCCGGATACATTCCTGTGTGATCTGCTCTAGGTGCTCCTGCTCTGGCAGGGAGGTTGGACCAGATGACCTTTCGAGGTCTCTTCCAGTCCCTGATGTTCTATGATTCCAAAAATATATGGGGTTCCAGTTACTATCAGTGTGGTTAAGGATAAATTTTGTTAGTAACTCTAGTTAAACTCACCTAACCAAGGAAATCAGTAACTCTTAATATCCCTCAGAGTCTCTTAACTCACATTTCAGAGATAGTTACTGTGTGTAATTATAAGTTAATTAAATATTGATTATTACAACAGTCTCTTTGATTTAAAAGGTAAACCTATAAGATAAACCTTGTTACTTTCTTATTTAAAATTACAGTGGTAGTAAATGGGCGATTACACTTATTTTTTATTAAGTAAAACTTGTCTCATTATTCAACTTTAATTGGTATTAAATATTAAACAAGTTAGATGTTATTGTTAAACATTGGAAAAATTGTTCTGAATATCAAATATAGATAGCAATAATAATCATCCTGAACACCCAAAACATTTCTTTCAGGTTTGATGGTGATAGGATGTTTATCACCAACAGATTAATTCTATCATATTAATAACCTTAACTTATTTTAATTTCACAGGCCTGACAGTTTGATTTGTCTTCAATATTCCCACTGGATCTTGAAGTCAGAAGGGTTTTTTCCTAACAATCAATCAATAGTAAATTATTATGTAGCAAGTAGAGATATTACTTTTCAGTGTTGTTAGTCAATTTTCAGAGCCAAAAAGTGCACTGGTAAATTTCCTACCATTCCTTCACCTCTTGAACAGGAGAAACACCTTTAAAGCTACAGATTAAGCCACAGGATATTTTTGACACTTTCTGATTTTGTGAAGAGTCTATATATACCTAAAATGAAGGATAAAGAAAAATATCTGGTTTCCTTAATGCTCCACAAAGCAATGTTCCATGTTTTTTCATTGTGTTATATTTCTCTATCACTTCTTTTGCTGTCCAGATCCATTTGGGATCAATAAACTCCACTGGTAGTTTAAGGTAGTAAACTATATATCTGACATAGTAAAATCGGGAAATCAAGGCACATAAATACGGAATCTTAGAATATTCCCACCTTTCTTAAGAAGGAAACACAAAGGAAACAAGAGGAAGACAGAATAGTTTCCCTAAGCTAGAAACAATCCTCATTACCAATACAGGCTGAGAGGTGAGGTGACAGAAAGCAACCCTGTGAAATACAATTTGTGAGTTCTGGTGGACGAGAAGCTGGACATGAGCGGGCAGTGTGAATCCTGGGCTGCACCAAAAGAAATACGGTCAGCAGATCGAGTGAGGTGAATCTGCCACTTTCCTCTGGTAAGAACTTGCCTGGAGTACTATGTCCAGCTCTGGTGCCCTCAACAAGAAAAGGACAAGAACCTGATGAAGCAAGTCCAGAGGAGGGCCATGAAAATTATCACAGGGCTGCAACATCTCTGCTACGAGTACAGGCTTGAGTGAGCTGGAGTTGTTCAGCCTGGAGAAGAATCCAGGGAGACCTAATATCAGTCTTGCAGT
Organism: Tricholaema leucomelas; assembly: GCA_013400475.1. Taxonomy (NCBI): domain Eukaryota; kingdom Metazoa; phylum Chordata; class Aves; order Piciformes; family Lybiidae; genus Tricholaema lacrymosa; species Tricholaema leucomelas. The sequence continues at coordinate 14,810 of WAAF01016436.1, forward strand.
ATGCGAAGGGGATCAACAAGAAGGGCAGAATAAGACTGTTTACAAAGGCTTGGAGTGATAGGCCAAGGAGCATTAGTTTTAAATTGGAGAAAAATAGATTTAAGTTGGATGTTAGGAACAAATTCTTTACTATGAGGGTAGCAGAACCCTGGAATAAATTGCTCAGGGAAGTAACTGAGGACCCATCCTTGAAGCTGTTAAAGGTCAGGCTCAGTGGGACTCTGGGCAGCCCAATCTAATGGAAGGATGTCCCTGCTCACTGCAGGGGGTTTGGACTAGATGACTTTTGGTGATCTCTTCCGACCCAAACCATTTTATTATTCCATATAAGAACATGGTTGTTCTTGCTTATAAATCATGTGACTGAAAGCTGTATGAGAGCAGAGCTGGTTAGTCTTCCAAGGAATCTGAAGATAATTACTCTTACACGTTACCAGTCATTTCTACTGTCAAAAGCATGGGAAACACAGCAAAGTCATTGAGAAGGCCATGAAGTGAGAGGAATGTTTGTTTCAGACTGTTATAAAAAGGGCTGGATACTTCTCAAAAACATCACTTGGTGTTTTTGCAGGTTCAGAAATTAAAAGTGTCAGATTCAGTACAATATCACAATATCTTTTTCATAATCAAGAATGGCCAAAGAAAATAATATAGGAAAGGTGTGAAGGAAAAGATAATTTTCAGCTTCTGGAGGCATTTCAGATTTTTTTTTTTTTTCAGGGAAAAAAAGGTGAATTCAGAGTTCATTTCATCCAGAATTGCTTTGACCTAATTAGAGCTGAATGACAAGGCAGCACTTGTCTGATTTTGAAACTTCAGTATTTCTAATTAAGAACCTGAAGGGAATAGTTATTAGTAGGTAGGCTATATGATATGAGGAATTAAGAAAATAAAGTGAAGTGTTCCTCCTCAGAGAGTAAGCAGAAATGTCAAGGTAATGCCCCACAAGCCCCCAGACCAGAACAGAAGTGGAATTTCTTTTGCATTGTCAACTGTGTGGTGCCCATGCATGAAGGTGAACAGTCAGAGTGCCCAGCTTAATTGTCCAGACTGGCTTGGTGGGAATAATGAATTTTACTCACATTTGAAAAACCAAAATGAAACCAACAAACAAAAAAACCCCAACAAATCCAAAACAACAACAACAAAAATACATAAAAACACCAAAACCAACCAAAAACCCTGAAAAAAAATTCCAAAAAACCAAAACCAAGCCACAAACAAATGGTGTCACACTGGCCACACTGTCTGCAATCGTGCTTGCAGACAATCCAGAGTCTGCTCCTGGTAACTCAGCGGCAGTGGAGCTTATCAGGCAGTGATAAGGCAACGGGCATGCAATAGGGTGCACAGCTGCACAGGAGACTGAGCTCCATAGATAAAGGCAGGCAATACAGGATCTAGTCCTCGTAACTTACCACAGTGGCGTGCAAGTGTGCATGGCTGGCTGGGAGCCCATGGGAGATTTGTCCCTGTAGAGAAAAGTAGATGCACTGTGGGTGAGCACTGTGGGTGAACAGTCAGGCTGGCAAGCAGGCAAGCGTCAGCAAAAGGCAGTGCAGCTGAGCCCTAAGCAGGATAATGAGAGCAAGCAAGTTGCTTACCTGTGTACCTCCATTTATCGAATGTGGGACGAGATTAATGGCCCTTTGGACACCAAAATGACCAATCAGCTTGGCAGTTAGCCAAATCTTACCGTATTAGGCAAAGTCCACAAGCCTGGACGTCCCAAATATGGGGACAGCATGGGGCTAGCACCCAATAAGCTAGGCGCATAGGCTTATACAACCACATTACACAATCAGGGGCCCTGGGCAGGCCAGACTTTATGGCACCAGGTTTGTTATGCCTCTTTGTGTTCGTTTATGTGTTTACCTCTGGTGTAGGCAGAAAAACATGTCCAGGCAAGACGAGGCATGTATACAGCACATTAACCTCTGTAATATTTTCCTTTATTCCTATGATATAAGCTACAAAATACTGTTTATCCTCAACATATTATCAAATATTAGAATCAAATTATATAAAATTTGATGGCCATTCTTGCCACTTATAAATATGAATCACAAATTTGTATTTCATCATGACATCATAAGTAGACTTTCTCTTTAAAAAAAAACAAACCAAAAAAAAAAAACCAAAAACCAAACCAGTCAAAACTCTAATTAATCTCTCAGGTGAAGAACACTTAAAATTAATGACAGAGCAAATATGAACTTCGTAAGATTTCTTAAGATCATCAATGTTGCCCTGAAAAGCTTACATCAGAAGATGGGGCAAGCACTTACTTTACTAGTTCATATTTACATCTGAAAGAGGAATTACCTACACATACCCATCCAGAAAAGTATGAATAATCTTCAAGGCTATGACCAAAAAAGTGATGGGGTGATGGGGAGGGCAGGGAATAGTACTGCACAATGAAAACAAACAGCACATACTGATGCAGATGGAATTTTAATGTCTGAGGAAATTAATAGATGTGTCCTTGTCTTTTATAGACTGGCCCCACTGGAGTTCTTTGCAGGTTGCATCACCAAGCAAAAATCACACAGCTCATTGTCCCCAGCTCTCCCATTTTCCAGTCTCTGAAATTCAAGGGTCTTGTGTTTGAATGCACAATAGCAAAGCAGAAACTGCATTGCCAGGCAAGACAACCAGTTAACCATCTGGGACTGTGTTGATTTCAAGACTCTACCAGTTTTTCAATATTGTAATTAATGTCTTTGATGTTACAAATTCTTGTCTCCTCCAAGATGTGTTAAAGACTTGCTAATACATGCAACATAAGCATGAACAAATAAGACATTTGCTATACAGAGGACATTTATAGAACTAATCCCACAGATATTGTTTTCCTTTCTGCTGGTGATATCTGCTGATGCTGATATGGACAGCACTCTGTACTGTCCTGAATGACACTGAATTCTGCTTTCATTGTGACTGAGAGACTACTGTTCATCCTTCATTTAGTAAGTCCATGCATAAGACTACAACACCTATATGAGTCATACAAATGTATGACTCATAATTTATTAATCTCTGAGCATACTTTAAGAGCTGTTGGTTTTGTTTTTTCTTTTGGGGAAGTTTATATGTTTGTTTTTTAATGTACACTTTTTGTTATCTAGCCTATCATCATGCTTTCCTTTCTCCAGCTATAATTCTGAAAGAAGAAGTAAACTCAACAAGCAAAATGCTCATACTGATGACAGAGTGGAGAGTATCCTGGACAAACTAACAGTACAAGACTTAATCCAGGGTGCTGCTGAATGTCTTCAGATAGGATCAATAAAACACACCAAATCCTATGTAACTTGGAGCACATAGAGCTGGCATTATTTCAAGCTAATGATCTTAACTACTGCAACTCGAACATACCAAAGTTTTTCAGTACCCAGGCGAAACAGGCCAGACTCTTTAATGACTTGACTTTTAGTCTCAAAAGAGAATTGGAAACCACAGGTTGGCTGTGAGATCTTTGTGCTGTTTGAGTTCGTTCACAGAAAGAAGAAGTACTTATCACTTTTAAGGATTAGGTTCTGGCAGAAGAAGTAGCTATTGGCTATTGGAAACGTGATATTGCAATACCAAAACTTTCACTGGGATGAAAAATGAGGCAGGTGACAAAACTTATAACTTCAGGAAAACTTGAAGTCTAAGAGTATCAGAAAAGGAAAGAATTTGCCTTAAGACACAGGCATGCTTTTGTAAATAAAACTCAATAAATATTCTATATATATATAGGCTTTGTAAACACATGTTTGGGAATATAAAAAAAACATTATTCTGAGTGAGATGGTTTGGGAGTTACCCAACTTGGATTCTTGGATTCAAGCCTCGGGTCTTGAAGCAACAGATGGGGTA